>VZTT01060759.1:718-11749 GCA_013400855.1 Buphagus erythrorhynchus
GCGGTGCCGTTGGTGCGGAGCCCCGACGGGTCTGACTCAGTCCCGGCTGAGTCCCCCAGATAGCGCCTTGCCCGGCCCCGGGAGTGGGGAACCCGCAGGGGGCAGGTACTTGGCCCTGCCAGATGTCCAGCACGGCAGGAGGAGACTTCCGTAGACGGTAGCGTCGGGTAGAGGTTTCTGTTAATTTTCTGTCCCGTTAAATATGGAGCGTTTTTTAATCGCGCTGCATTCTGTCCCTTTAAACCATTTTAAAAGAACAGGAATTACGGTGTATCTTTTCACTGGCCCCAAAGCTATTTCATGTCGTATCTATGTAATGCGTTCGGTTGGGAGGCACTGTGGTGTTCTTCCTGGCAGGTCGGTGTTCAGATACTGCCTATTGCCAGCAAAGTCGATTTTTGTGCCAGTTGCTAATCTGTAGCCATTCCAGGATTTGGTTAATCTGAACAGGTACAGTTTCGGGAAACAGTTTTATCTCCTTTATTGACTGAAAATCTGGGTACCAGAGATGCTTCTGTGATCCCAGGCTGTCGTTTGTAGCCTAAATACTTAAAAATAAATCAGGAGAGGTATCTGAAAGTTGATGAGTCTAGGTTGAATAAAATAAATGACACTAGACTACAGAATTTTGTTGTGTTGTATGCAGTAGGGAATTAAATGAGATGTTAAAGCAATGATAATGACTTGAATTAACCTTTTATAAGTATCTGTACAGCAGTTTGTAATGGAGCATCTCTGTAACCAATGCTTTTGACCTGGGTTAATTTAATTTTCTATAATGAGTAACGGTCCTTTTGCAGAACCAGTTTCCAAAAAAAAATGCCAAGCGAGAAGGCTTAAGCAAAGATCAGTCATGGTATAATTCTCTCTTTTCATTTTGTGTGACTTCTAAAGTTTCACAGTAATAAATGAAGATGGCTTAGATGAATGTATGATTTATGTTATTTGACCTAAGTCAGCTTGTGGAAGGATTCAGTAGTTTACACTCTTGCTGACTTAGTGGAAGTCTCCTCAATGGAAATAAAATTTTACTTGAGGAGGCTGAGAGTAAAATCTATTTGCCTGTAATTTTAAGGTCAAGTTGGGAATGAGGCTAGAGTAGTAATTGCTCATAACGGTACTGCCTTGACTGGAACATAAGAAGCATGTAATTAATTCTTACCTTTAATTGGCTAAGCTCTCTGTAGCGCTTTCTTTTTCTCCTGTAGTTACTGCATGACCTAGGCAATGATACTGACTTAAACTCTCCCTCTTGGCCGGGAAAGGAGAGTACAACCCCTAATTTAATAGTAGGGGGATGATAAATTCTGTGTAACTGCATATTTTATTTATAACTGCATCTGCAGAAGATAGGTATTATCTGTAGCTCTAATTTGTCGGCTGACAGGCTGATGCTTGCTGTCCTGCCTGTGTTGACACTGTCCTGTACACATGAGAGCACTTGCATTGTGAACTGAGCTAAAGAATGTACATGGGACAGGGGAAGGATTTATTGCTCAGCCCTACAGATGGTTGTTGTCACTATTTAAACTGCACTCTTGATTGTCTAATTGCATGGATACAGTGCATTTTTTGAAATATTGAGAAAAAATAATAGTTGCACATCCTTTGGACTGGTGCATCATATTAAGAAGTCTTGTGAAGTGCATATGAGTTCGTTGTATGTCTGAGTAAGTCTATTCGTTTATTTTTTGCTTCAATTAATTCCTTGCCTTAATACTTCCGTTCCTTGCTTGCCTACAGGTTTGTTTTGACTGCTTGTACTTCCTGCAGGAAAATACTTGCTTCAGGTGAGAAATGGTGGCTTGAAACTCTTGGTTTGTCCTTGCTGTCCAAATACCACTAGCTACATGGCCTGTAGATTTCTAAAGGCTTTTTGAAACTACTGGCATTCCAGTGTTTTTGTGACTGCAAGCACCAGGCTTAAATGATCATGCATGCATGGGTGTATACTGTGTCTGTGGTGACTGGCTGCAGGTAATAATGCATTTGGAATATAAACATTCCTTCCAGAGGTATGTTAGTTTGTTGACAGGCCTGTGTGTGTTTTTACTGGGCTTGAGAACTTTCAGCCAACCTTATTTAAGTGTAGCCAGCTATGGTTTGCCTTATTTTTTCATAAATCTGCCTGTAATGGAGTTCTGGAAATTGATGAGAAAAGAAAACTGTCTCCATCTGTGTCTTCAGCTTGGTAGCTTGTATTAATGGAAAGAGATGAAGCAGTATTGGTTATTGTGCAGGGTTTTTTTTGTTTTGTGGGTTCAGTTGTTTTTGTTTTTGTTTGGTTTTGTTTGGTTGTTTGTTTTGGGTTTTTTAATATGAAGTTAGCACCAGAGAGCTTTCCTGATCTTGTTGCTGACATTAAAATACTAGTTTCAGAATTGACTCACTTTTCTGCTGCTTAAAATCAGCACTTCTTTCCCTGGGAATTGGAGAATATCCTCTTGTTCCACAGAGTAATTGAATAAGGAAACTATCTTCAACACCTTTGTGCTCCAGATGTAAAGCTGAGCATCCTTAGCCTAGACCTGTGCATCAGTCATGCAAAGACAGTGCCATTGGTAGGGTTTGAGTTAGAATTTTAGTTAGTCTTAAAAGCATGTGTTGGCATAGCAGGTGTTGTGAGTACACCAGGCTGGAATTGCTTCTTCCCTATACTGTAGTTTGCTAATGGCTTTTTTTGCTCCATGATCCTGTGTATTTGTATCAGTCATTGACCTACACTGCAGCTGTCTTCTACTGCTTTTACCAAGCTTGCAGAAGTAGGCATTTATGGTTTTTTGTGTGTTTTTCCTGCTGTCCTTTCATCTCTAAGCTGGGAGACAAGTCTGCAGGCAGCCTTGAATTGCACCCCTTTCTTTTCTTTTTAAAAAAATAAAATAGTCGAGTCGCATCCTTCTTACAGGGTGACATATGCACAGATGACGTGTCTGCTTAATGAATTATCTTAAATAAAGACATAATTTTTCCTCAGTACTTATGGCAGTATAACTTAGAAGATTTTCCTTTATTTGGATGTCTTGAAAATATCCTCTTTATCAACAAGTAGGGTAGATTTGGTCCTGTCAAGGCAGAAAGCAACGGAGTAATGAAACAATGCTAGGAGTCAGAATGCCGTATACTGACTGGGTGGAAACAGTTAACCTGTGGGATTTTCAGTAGCTAGTGTGCGGGTTCTACGAATTATCTGTGAAAAATGTTTCTAAGACTTTTTTTTTTTTAATGGATATTTTTACAGGTAGATTTCTTCTAGGAGGCAAAAGTCCCAAGTCCAGTTGCTGCTGCAGGTACCGTAACCAGATAATTTTTGTGCTTTCTGATTTGCTCCTTCCATTTTTGGTCATAATATTTTTCATCTGATAGCTAAAATTCATGTTGATGCTTGGTGATAAAAAAAATCTTAGGTTCAGCATCGTGCTCTAAGTGTATACTGTGGCTGCTGGAACACCCAGAACAACCTCAGAGCTGGGATATGGCAGCTGATGGTGCAGTGCTGGGTGGTAATGTAGCCAGGTAACTGGGATCCCTGTCCTGTGATGCTGCGATCATGTCCCTGTCCTGGGAGATCAGGAACAGGATAGACTCAGCCTCTGGAAGCAACTCCTGTCAAGTGTGAGGGAAAGGTACTCTCAAGGATGATCTAATAGTGTGCCCAAGCAGGTGGACCACTGTAGAGAAAGATATCCACTACCTGAGAGAATCAGCTGTGCTGGGGGTAATCTGTAGGGATTCAAATAACAAGCAATCCCCTGTAAATCCAGTTGAGGCCCAGTGCTCACTTGGCAAGTTTCTTTAAAGAAGGTACTACTTTTGAGGTGGGCACACAAGAGAAATGCTGCAACATTCTCAGGTGGTTAAAAAAATCAAACTTTACTGACAAATTTTAGCAGAGCAGGAATTTGTCAAAATTTAAAACGAAACAGGCAATCAGAATAAAGCAATTCACTTAGCAAACTCTACTCATCCAGCCTTATATTACCCATATCCCAAGAAGAGAAAGTTGGGAGTGAAAAAGAGAGAAAACCAAGCTACCGTCTTGGATCCAAGTGCAATCCGAGCTATCACAATCTCCAAGGATGATAGCCAAGTAACCACATGCATCTCAGAGCAGTGGGTTTTACCTGCTCTGGCCTCCTGTGGCTATGCCTCCCAGGTGGGACTTTTGGTTATCGAGCCACTCTGGGGCTAGATTGAGGCAGGCATGGGGCATTGTTTTCGGTGTTGCCAGTGCCTGACAATCATTCTGGGCTGGACTAGAGGTTCCTGAGGGTGGGAGTGTGGAATGGAGCAGTGCACCTCCCAGGTTCCACGCAACTTGCCCTGCCCCCTCCCCTTCAGTTGATTTGAGCCACTAATAATTTTCTCTAGTTTTTCACAACAATCCATGTGGCAGGAGTTTGTACGGAGCATGCTGTTGTTGTACACCAGCACCTTGGCATTGATGTCAAAGAAAGGAGGAGGACAAGAAGTGCTCCAGATCATTACCTGACTTGGGCACTTAGAGATCATGTTTTTTCCTCCTGTCTGACCTGTGGCTTGCCTGTGGATTGTCCAAGACTCTGGACAGACTTGAAAGACTCAAGCAGGTTGGAGAGGAAATGTTCTGTAGTCCTATATGGCCAGTGCATGAGTACAGTGGAGCGTGGAGACTGACAGTGAACTGTTGTGGCCTCAATGAAGTCACACCATCACTGAGTGCTGCTGTGCCAGACATGCTGGAACTTCAGTATTAACTGAAGTCTAGGGCAGCAAAGTGGTGCCACCATTGAGATTTCCGGTGTGTTTTTCTCCATTCCTTCAGCAAGCAGCAGAGTGCAGGCCACTGTTAGTGTTTACCTGGAGTAGCATCCAGTACACCTGGAGCCAGCTGCCCCAGAGGTGGAAACACAGTCCACCATGTGCCATGGACTGATGCAGGCTGTACTGGAAAAGGGTGAGGCTCCAGAACATTTGCAATACATCGATGACATCATTGTATCATCACAGCAGAGGAGGTTTTTGAGAAAGGGGAGAAAATAATCCAAATCCTCCTGAAGGCTGTTTTTGCCAAGATCAGGGACTTGCCCAGAAAATTCAGTTCCTAGGAGTAAAATGGCAAGATGGATGTTTTGAGAGTCCAGCGATGTGGTCATCAAAGTACTGTCCAGTTAGCAAAATGGAAACACAGGCCTTCTTAGACACTGTGGGTTTTTGCAGGATGCATATTCCGTAAAATAGTCAAGATTGTAAGCCCTCTCTGTCATGTGATGTGGGAGAGCATCAATTTTAGGTGGGATCCTGAGCAACAACGATAAGTTTTGGCAAATTAAACAGCAGATTGTTAGTGCAGCAGCCCTTGGGCCAGTCAGGACAGAATAAGATGTGAAAAATGTGCTCTACGTTGCAGCTGGGAAGCATGGTCCTTCCTGCATTCTTTGACAAAAATTACCCATGGAGACTTGAAGACAACTGCTGGGGTTCTGGATTCGGTAATAAAGAGGATCTGAGGCCTGTTACACCCCAACTGAAGAAGAGATCCTGGCAGGTTATGAAGGGATTGGAGCCAGAAGTAGTGATTGACACTGAAGCACAGCGATTTCTGGCACCCTGACTGACAGTGCTGGACTGGATGTCCAAGGGAAATTCCCTTCCACACAGCATGCCTCTGATGCCACATGGAGTAAGTGGATCGCTCTGACCACACAGTGAGCTCAAATAGGAAACCCCAATCATCCAGGGATCTTGGAAATAATCACAAAATAGCACAAAGGCAAAAATATCCATACCATCAGAAGAGGAGGAGGAGAAGGTGCCACCATGCTAAGGAGGCCCCACCAGATAATCAGCTACCAGAAAATGAAAAGCAATGCTCTCTCTTCACTGCTGCTTCCTGTCATATCATAGGGACAAATTGAAGCTGAAAAGCTGCCATATGGAGTCTTACACAGTAAGACTATTGAAGGACTAGGTGGTCAGGTTGCAGAGCTGAAAGCTGTCCAGCTGTCTTCAAATACTGCTGAATGAGAGAAATGGCTAATGTTTTACCTCTACATTGACTTGGGGATGGTGACAAATGCTCTGTGGGGGTGACTGAACCAATGGAAGAAGACCAGTTGGCAGTACAGAGGGAAACCCATCTGGGCTGCTGAAGTGTGGCAAGACATGGCTGCCTGAGTAGAGAAATTGACTGTGAAAGTACGTCATGTAGATGACCAAGAGTTGGGCACATACCCAAGAGTTGGGCCACTGAAGAGAATTGCAACAATGAACAGGTGGATCAGGCTGCCAAGGTAAAATTGCCTCAGGTGGATTATTTCTGACTCAGTGGGCGGCCTATGACACCTCATGTCATTTGGAAAGAGATGCAGCATTACAGATGAGCTCATGACCGTGGGGTGGACTTAACCGTGGACACCAACTCCAGGTTATCCATGACTCTGAAACATGTACTGCAGTCAAGCAGGGCTAAGTGGGTAAAGCCCCTGTGGTATGGTGGGCAAGGGTCAAAATACAAATATGGGGGTGTAGGAAATCGCTACGCGGGGATGGTCGGGACAAACTCAGGTGCTCTCTGTATTCTGGTCTTGAAGTTTGCAGTTTGTTTCATAGGGCGTGGGTATATATGAGGCCCTTCTAGGAGCTGCCGCTGCAGCTCAGGGCAGGACGGAGAGAGAGGGATAGAGGAAGAGTGCAAGAGAGCAAGAGTAAGAGTGCAAGAGAGTGTAAGAAAGAAAGAAAGAAAGAAAGAAAGAAAGAAAGAAAGAAAGAAAGAAAGAAAGAAAGAAAGAAAGANTTCAGCTGCTTTCAGCCTCACAGTCGAAAATTGCTATCATTTCTATTTCGCTAATATTTTCCATATTCTCAAAGTCTTTTGCTAGGCACTCGTATTTATAAGGTTTCCCTAATTCATCCTTCCCAACATGGGGATGCCTGGCAAATTGATTACATCACACTCCTGCAGAGCCGCCAGGGCAAGTGTTACATGCTGACAGTGCTGGAGGGCACCAGTGGATGCTTGGAGACCTACCCTATGCCTCACAGCACTGCCCAGAACACCATCTGGGCCTTGAAAAACAAGTCCTGTGGCAACATGGCACTCCAGAAAGAATTGAGTCAGACAGCAGCCTCGTAGACATCTGGGCCGGAGAGTATGGGATTGAGTGGGTGTATCATATGCCTTAACAGGCACCAGCCTCTAAAAAAAAATTGAACAGCATAATGGACTGTTAACCATACTGGAGGTGATAGGTGGGGGAGCCATTAGACATTGAGATCTATGTGCAGCAAAAGCCACCTGGTTAGTTAGCGCTTGAGTCACTGCCAATCAAGCTGGCCCTTCACAAATCAAAACCTCCACCTTCTATAGAAAGGGATATAGTCCCTATGAGGGATAGAATATGAGAAATATATTAGGGAAGATAATTTGGGTTAGTCCTACCTCATGCAAGCCCGTCTGTGGGATTGTTTTTGCTCAAGGACCTGGATGCTCTTGGTGGGTAATGCAGAGGGGCAGGGAAATGCGTACCTCAAAGGGATTTGATTTTTGGGTGAGAACAGTCTGTAATGTTGAATTATATTATATTGGTTGCTGAATGACAGTGCTACTGTGTGCCATAACTGCTATGGACAAGATGTATAAACTGCTCCAGATATACCAGTCATAAACTCCTGATGTAGTTTGCAACCAGCCCTCATGCACTAGAAGAACTCTAGGACGGATGGAATCCAGAGTCTTGGATTAAATGAACTCAGCAGACATCTTGGAGGGTCAGCCATTGACGATGGACGTTATACCTGTGCTTGTGTAGTTATCTATGTCTGTGTATGTATGTGCATAGTTGGAAAGGGATAGGATTTGGACTTGATTTATGTGGTATAGAATAAGGGATGGATAATGTCCTGGTTCTGGCCAGGACAAGGTTAATTTTTGTAGTAGGCAGAAGAGAGAGTGGCTAGAATCTGATGTGGATATGCAGAGAGAGTGTCTGTGTGTCTGTAAGGGTCTCTTAAGCATCCCTCTGGTTTGGATTACAGCAGCCTGCTGACCTGTACTGAAGTTCTGCGCCACCTCACATCATTTTCTGGGAAGTGGGGAAGGGGTCCCTTCCAGGCTGGGGTGGCATGAGTGTGATCAGGTTGTGTCAGGCTCCAGTGAGCATTCACATGTGAAATGCTTGCCTCTCTTGTACACTTCTGTTCTTAATACCATTACTGTTACAGTTCATTTTCTTATCTCATTGCTGTTGTCACTAAATTGGTCTTATCTCAACCGATGAACTCTCCTTTCAGTGGGAACACTTTATAGAAGAATACCATTCCTCAACCTCAACAGGTTCTATGCAGCTTCAGTTCAGGTAGAAACCATGAGAAATGCCACTAGAGTGCCCAATCTGCAGCCTAAATTTGGCTTCTGGGAACAATTCAAATGGCTGTCTTTGCCACTCCTGCAGTGAGAGAGAGCCTGTGTGTACTGACAGGAATTGGATTTGTGGATGAAGAAGCAATTCTGGAAAAGCTCTTGTAGTTCATTCTTGTATTAGCAAAACACAACTCCTTCTGCCATGTAGTGAATGTAGATTATCCAGCTGAGGATGTCTTCATTGACAGAAGAGGACTGCATAGTTAATGTGTAGTTAGTTAATACTGCAGTACCTGTTGCATCAAAGTAGGAGTAATGATAAAGTTACCGATGATTTGTAGTTGACAACAGATAAATAAATGATGGAGAAATCTGATGTGAATATGCAGAGTGTCTCTGTCTGTAAGAGTCTCTTAAGCATCTCTCTAATTTGGATCACAGCAGCCTGCTGACATCTTCTGAAATATTTTCAGATTAAGTTTTTGTTACAGAGGTGTTATGCTATTATGGGGATACTGTTGACTGTAGAGAGAATATTTTTTTGAACTCGGAACAACTTTTAGTCTCAGAATTCACATGATTTTTATTTTTCCTTTCCTGTAGTTATACAGCAATGTTTGGAATGTTTGCAGCAACATAAACAAGTTTCTTGGTGAGTATAAGCATATATCCTTTTTTCAATTGTGGCTTTTCTTTAAGCTTTTGAAATTTTGCTTTGAAATTCAGGTTTTAATAAATACTACCCACCGTGCCTCTGCAAGACTTACCTGCATTGAATTCTTGTATTCTTAAAGGCTGCCATTTTCTCCTTAAACTGAAAATATGCAGTCTCATTAAAGTAGGTTTTCATTAATACTGTTTTATTTAGGAAAAACCTGATTTATTTTATGTGACTTAAACTTTANAAAATAATTGTTTTCAGTAATGACTGTTTATTTCTTTAATTGCACTTGGTAATTCAAATAGATTTCGCATTATAGAAAAATTTTTATTGTATTGAATTGCTTATATTTGTAATTTCTGCTTCCATGTTGGTCTGTCCCAGTCTCAACACCAGTTGAAACTGGCAACACAGTTACACGAGATGTTGCTGAGGGGAGGAAAATGATGTTCTTCAGGCCTTGTAGTCTCAGGGAGAGAGTGAGGGTCTTGTTCAGAGGCTCACTCATGTAACACCTTTTCAGTTTTGTCACCGAGTACTTTGGGAAAATCTTGGTTCTGCCTGAGGAGAGGAGCAAATAGAGATTTTTGCTGGTGTCAGTTCTCTTAATCTACTTGTATAAACTAGAGAAAAAGTAGGAGACTGAAATCAGGTTCTCAAGTCTTCCAGTTTGAGGGAGTGGCAGTGGTGAGGAATCAGCTGTTCAGCATTCTTCTTACAGAGATGTTAAGTATCAGTTCAGGATCCAGTTTCTGTGTTGTGTGGCTCAGAGTTCACCTGTGTAGTTGTTAATTGAATCTGGGAAGCTTTTAAAGCAAGTGAGTGTTAGTGGTTATGTAGTTGAGGATGCTACATCGTGCAGATAAAAACTGTGTATAGTCCAGTGTCTTGTTTGAAATGTGTCTTTTGGATAGAAGAAGAGGGGTGATGCAGTATTCCTCGAGATTTGTTGCAGTGTCAGGTCTTCCTGTCCAGTTTAAATCTTTCATGTTCCTGCTCCTGTTCCTTAAAAAAAAAAATCCCAAACCCAAAAACTTGACTGAAGATCTAAGCATTGTGGTTTGAAATGCCTGTGAGGAGGACATCATCTGAAACTCAGGGTCACATCTGAAAACAGTCACCTACCTATGAAATGGTACACAAAACCAACATGGGCAGGAGCAGACATGCTTGGATGAACACAAGCTCTTCTTGGGTAAACATGTTAGCAGGTATAGAGGTTTTCTATCTGTTTTTATGTGTAGGGTAAAACACAGTAAGGCATACTTCATGGTAGCACTGCTGCTGTAGTCAGTCTGCTAGGCAGAGGGTGTTTTGTCTGCAGACAATAAAAGTCTGTTGTAATGAGCTTCCCATATCAGTGCCAGTACAGTTTTTAAGTGGTGCTTGTGAGACTTCCTCTTAGTCTTCATAAGATGCCATTAGGATTGTATAGTATAAATGATGTCTGTAAATACTGTTTTGCAGTCTGATACCATACCTTTTCTCATCTGCAGGTGTGTGGTTTCAGCACAGTATGGCTGTGGTCATCCACTTGCAAGGTGTTCCGATTGCGGTGGGGACCATGGACTTCTCTGGATTGACCATTCCCGATGGGGGCGTGCATATTGTAGGGGGTGAACTGGGTGAGGCTTTCATCGTTTTTGCTGTTGGAGATGAGAGGCTGGTGTCATGGGTGCAGATGATAAAAGGTCAAAACTAACTACTGCAGGGTGAAAGAAACCTGATGCACAAAGTGTGAATGGACTTAGTCCTTGGCAGTTCCGTATGTAGATGTGCCAGCATATTTGGAACAGTGGTGCTGGAGAGGATGGCNGGTTTCAGCACAGTATGGCTGTGGTCATCCACTTGCAAGGTGTTCCGATTGCGGTGGGGACCATGGACTTCTCTGGATTGACCATTCCCGATGGGGGCGTGCATATTGTAGGGGGTGAACTGGGTGAGGCTTTCATCGTTTTTGCTGTTGGAGATGAGAGGCTGGTGTCATGGGTGCAGATGATAAAAGGTCAAAACTAACTACTGCAGGGTGAAA
>VZTT01060762.1:6100-32696 GCA_013400855.1 Buphagus erythrorhynchus
CTTTCTGGATTTTTACAGTGTTTTATAATGTTGTTAAGGGAGCACATAAGTAAAGGCAGTCTTGTTTTCACATGTACCTTTTTTTCATCACTTTTTCTAGGGCTTCTGTAAAGCAATCCACTACAAAGATCTATTTAATGACATTGCATGCTTTATTTATACACAGAACAAATGAATGGATGGATAAAAAATAATTTATGATTTCTTACAAGCACCACTTAACCAGCATGACTTACCAGGCTGTAGTAAGTCTGCTAGTAAGTCTGGCTACTTGGTTTTTTGTCACATATGGGCCTTGGGATCCAGCCTGAAATTGCAATTAATTTTGCAGATGAAATATCATATCTTAACTTGTAAGAATGACAGATGCAAGAAATGGTTCTCATGTTTGGTGTATGATATCAGACACAGAGAATGGACTGCATAAGCACATTTTGTATTATTGACTTTATTTTTCTTTTTTCTTGATTTTCAACATATTGAATCATTCACAATGGTATGGCATTTTAAAAATATTCAAGTTTCTTAGGCAAATGCTGGTAAGGGATTAATTTGTGCAATTTTACTTTCTCTTCTGCCAAAAAGAGACAGAAACATGAATTCCAATTAACTTTCATCAGGTTCTAAGCTCCAAGTTTATTGGGTACTGCTTGGAAAGTGCTATCTTGTATTTTTAAACTTTGGAAAACATTTCAGCTAGCTTCACTTCCCTTTCTGATGTAATAAATTTTACCAGACTTCACTGACACTTGCTGGGCATCTGCTTCACTTTGTTTATGGTTGAATATGTAGTCTTTATTGAAACTAGCAAATTAGCCCCTAAAAAAGGGAAAAATACTGTAGCCATAACCAGAAGTATGGCTATACAGATTAATCTGCATTAACAGCTACAGTACTAGAATTAATGCTGTCTGATTAATTTACCTGTTTTAGTGAGCAATGCCTATTTTTCTGTAGTGATAAATGGCTTCTTAAGAATATATGATTACAAATTTACAGATTATTTTTGAGGCTGTATCTCTACGTCTTTGATTTTTAAGGGTTTACAACAATCTGCTGCTAGATTTTTCCGACTTAGGGAGAATAATTACTTTAAATTTATGGACAATTTCCCATTTGATCACTTTTGTTCTAAATTAGAAACCATCTGAAAGACAGTTTAAAAATCATGATAACAAATCTTACCTGGCCTCTTCATAATCATACTTTAATACACACTCTTAAATGAACATTTTTAGTATCTGATTGTTCAGCACTTGCACGCATTATCGCGAAACATTCAATTTCAGGAAAAGTCTCTGTTGGGAGTAGGGGGAACTCAATACATATATGCAAGAGATTATGCAATGCANTGATATAAAGCGTGTTTAGATTAGAAAGGGATTTTTCCTGAAGCAGCTGGTCAGGGCTACAGGATTCACTTTCTCACAGGGTAAAGTGGTTGATTCTCTTTTGGGTCCGGCAATGCTGGATGTTACTATTTGTACAGCTCTTGCCACTGCTTTTCTGTAGAACAGCTCCTGGCTTCTGCCAGGCAGGAATTCATGTGACAATCCACATTTTGCTGCACGTTATGTTTGCTTGAACAGATGGTTGTAGCATTTATAAGCTAGTCTCAATGGCCTTGCCTACAGTGAGTGAGGAGAGCAAGCAGTTTGCTAGAAGTGCTAACCATTTTCAGGATGGCTGAAATGAGTGACCACCAGCACTCTTCCACACTGAACACTACTTTTTAAACTTTTGAATTAAAATAATTAACTCCTATTCATGTAATTAGTGCAACTGACTTCTGTGAGACTGTTACCACCTGTCAGAGTATCACTTAAAGGATCCTACAGTTTTCCTTCAAAAAGTTTCACAAGCGTGAGAGAAACTAGATCAGGTACTAGTTACCTCCTGATCTCCCTGATAGCTCTGATACTGGTAGAAAGAGTCTCCCTGTAGGCTCTATTGCAGGACAGAGTAAATTTGCTGTACTGCTCCCACAGGCACACCTGTTTTCACAGGTTGAAAGTGTACCTAGCAGCATCAATGCCAGCACAATCCTGCTGCTGGCTGTGTAATATTACCCAGAACTGAGAACTGTACTTGAATAGCTCATGATCTGCACGTTGCACAGGTGCTACAGGTTGTTCCTCACTTTGTGAGCCAACACAAAAGCAAACTGTGTACCTGCTTTGCTCAGATCACCTAAAGGCAAATATCACTATGTCCCACCAGCAATTCCCTGAGTCAGCTTGTCTGTTATTCTTTATCAAGGTTGAATCCAGTGGCAGCTGCCAAATGTAATTGGCAGCATGCACTTGCTGCATGCCAAAATGACTAAGTGCTCTGCTATGCTCTATTGATATGGCTGGTGAAGGCATGGAACCCAGCTGGTTCTGTGCCTCATATGACTGTGTCTGGAAAGGGTAGTTTTGCATGGCAAACATATTCCTTGAGTCTTACCCTCTGTCTACTGGGAAGAAAACCTTCTACCCATTCTGGGCCATGATTAAGATGTTTGGTCTCTGTCATGCAGGAGTTTATGCAATTACTGTGTGTGCCCCTCTTTCTTTATATGTCTGTCTCCTTAATAACTTTGGAAGCTCTAGCCAATATCACCCATAGCTGGTAGGAGGTAAAATATCTGAGAGATATTAATTTCCTCAAAGTTTGAATAAAATAGCTATATACAGGAGAAAAACCTTTCCAGAGAGACCACTGAGAGAAAAACTCAGTTCTTCTTAGACACCAGACTCTGACCAAGAGAGCAGTATTGTGAACATCCCAGCTGTAGGAAAAGCTCCAGTCAGCTTTTGCCCTTTATAGCCAACTAATAGAACCATTGTTTCACAAATCTGCAGGAATCTAGACTCTGTTATCTGTATTGTTCACCAAATTATATCTTTCTGCATTACCCATCCACCACAAGAATCTTGTGTGTAAGACACAAGTGATGACCATATGTACTTTTTCAACCCATTTTCTCTAAAAAACCTCTAGCTTTACTGGGTGCATTTTTGCATATTGGATGCCTCTTTTTGTGGTCCTATTCTCCTTCCAATCACCTGAAAGACATCGGCTGGGTTAATGACCTCGTGGTCAGCCACCTGGAGTAATTTCATAGGTCTGTGTTTCTTTCCTGGCCCAACAGGGTCACATCAAGTAGTATTACAGATGGAGTGCATAAAGAGAGACAGGTCCATGCAACTCTCAAGTGGCCAAGCAAACCCAGAAACCAAGACCAGCGTTCATCCTTTGACCCTTAAGCTCAAAGACTGGTAACAAAGAAAATGGATTCCAATGTGGGAATCTGGAGAGTAAGGACAAAATCCTTAAAAATAAAGGAAGTTTTAATGCTGCACAGAATTGCCAATATTTTCAAAACAGTTGCAGAACATGGCACACAGGGTGGTGTGTGCTTATCTACCTGGATGGAGCTGCACAGACCAGCCCAGCAGCCTGACCTGTGCTGACACAGACCCCAAGTGCAAGCTTGCACCTGTAGGTCTGAGTAAAGGACCATGTAATGGCTTGGTCTCTCCAGGGGGAGCTCCAGAAAAAGAGACAATTCACTGGGCTGTCCCACGTGAGCAGTCACTATCTGGATATCTCCTGCACTGGCTGAGCCCCCCTGCATCTTCTCTGAGCTTCCTGCTCAGATCTACTATTGTTGGGGCTGCTCACATGCAGCTGTAAAATTTAGAGGACTTTTCTCAGGGAGGGACTCATCAGTTCCCTTTAAAATAAGGCAGCACTAAAGGTTTTATCTTCTAAGTGACTTGCACCCCTGGATAAGATAATGTACTGGAAATGTATGTCACTGTGATATTTTGGAATGGATAAATAATGTATGACTCTGGCAAATGAAAGTTTTGAACTCGAGAGGAATTACTGGCATTTTTTAAATAATTTAGGAAGTGCTCATAAAAGAGAAAAATGATGAAAAGGCCTTTAATAAATGTCACTTATTTGGCATCATAACCTCTTTAAAATGACTGGTATTTTTACGAACTTCATGTGGATATAAATGTACTTAAATGTGGAAGTATCTGCTTTCCTTGCAAAACTTGAAGCCATTTCTTAAAAGACAAGGAGTTCTCATTGAAGTTTAAAGTGAAGATGCTCAGTGGCTACTGGAAAATTAATGGCCAGTATTGGCAATAATTATTTGCTTATGCAGAAAGACAAATGCTTCCTAATTTACTGAGCAGTTAATAGAATCCATGACAGGACTAAGTGACTTCTCAGTTGTATGCTTTCTTTGTTCTTTCATTCATGCCATACTTGTTCCCATGCCAAAAAGTGACAATACTGACTAATGTTTTATAGAAAAATTCAATATCCTTTGATATCTCTAACAAAAACTGTTAACATGGGTCAACTCAGATGGTTAAAGAGACTGAAATACTTACATAAAACCCCCACAGGGTTTTTTGTTCCTGAGATAAACCGCTTGAATATGGTTTTATAGAAGCTGTTTATCTCTTGTTTTGAAAAGGTTCTCTTGGGTGCCTATTCTTAGTGACTTCTTCCTCCCTCAGCACATTTGTTTGCAAGTGATTTTGCAACTGAAGGAGTGTGCAGTTTAAGGGTCAGTGGTGGAAGCCACACAAGGGGAGTTTACCAGGTTTTCCACAGGACTCTGTTTTAGTTTAGTATGGTTTAATTTGATTTTGTTTTGTTTGTTTGGTTTATAGTTCTTTTTATTATCAAATCATTGCACTATTTTGAGCCTTTATGATATCATCCATTAAATCCAATAGCAGCTTTCCAGACTGTCTGATTCAGATTAGCCTAAATTATTTTTCCTCCCCTTTTCTGGGAATTTCTGTTTGCATTGTAGTTAGAAATCCATGTGTCTGGTACATATGGATTCTGCAAATGCAGGATGGGCAAGAAATAGTACATGCACTTTTTTTTCTACAGTAATTTTTGTCCTTTAATGCTTGGTGAGGTATTATACTATTATTTCCAAAACACCTTCTTTGGAGTAATATCACTCCAGTAGGTGAGATATGTAGGACATCTCATTTTGTTGTTGATGGCACTAATAGATATCTCTCTTTTGTTTTCCAGAAATGATTTTTTTTGATGCTGTGTAACTGTTCCACAGTCTTCTTTTTGTTAAGAATATTGAAAGATTGTGGTGTGGCTCTTTTTATCTCTTGGACCACGGTCAGGGAAGATTAGAATCCTGGATAAAGCTTGTGAATTAAGGAAATTTTCTCCGAGTGATGGCTGAAGAACTGCTGTGTCTGCCTGGGGTGTCAGTGATCATGGCAGATTAGTGATTTATCTGAGATCTGATAGGATTGCATTTGAATCATCTCACATGAAGGCATCAAGCACAGTTCCCCAGAAATGCTTTTATAGACTCACATTCAGTCTTGTCTCCCTGTTCAATGCATGTGCACATTATTGTAGGAGGTAGATGCCTTGATTGTGGGGTTTACAGTATGCTAAAGACATCTTAGTACAAATCAACATTTGAATTGAAGATGCCAGTTCTGTCAGATGTCTTAAACAGTGCCTGGGTGAAACTGGAACATGGGACAAGAGTTACCTGGCATAATTTTGTCATAATATATCGCTTGTCTCAGGAAAAAACCCAAACATTATGAATGCGATTAATGGCTTGACATTTTTATTGATGCTTTTTGTAATGTAAATTTAGATATATTGATTAAAGAACTCAGCTTTGATCCAACATCTTTTGAATTCAATAGAAAGATTCCCAATGGTTTAAAAGACTTCCCACTAGTTTAAATAACTACCAAATCCTGTTTAAAAACCAATACTATTGATTTCAGTTGCTGTTGTACAGTATCTCCTATATAATTCAAAATCATGTTTGAATGAAGAGTTCCTGCATTGGAAATTTATTCAGAATGGCAATGAAATAATTTTTGGATTTGTTTAAGAAAGGAGTCACAGGGTATTGCAAATTTTATGGACATAGAAATAATGACCTAATAAGGGGAAATATTTTAATTTCATACATTATTGATTTAATTTACATGAGTCAGATCATTATATTTTCTATGACTGATGTCTGAAAGACGTTGCATACACTTTTACATATATAAATATTTAGGCATGTACATCTGTGCATATATATGTGCGTGTGCAAATGAAACTTCTAACAATATCAACAATTTAAGTGAATTTCTCCATAAAGCAAATTACATCTAATCAGTGTTTTGACCATGACATTTTATTTATTCCCTTTTCCATTTCATTCAATATAATTCGGTGCAAATGCTATTGAAGTCAGCAGCATTTTCCCCAATGTATATTAGTACAGGTATTGTCAGGATGTGCCCTTCTCACTTGAATTTGGTCCTCTTTCCTTTATCATAACCTATCCAGCACTAAGCATTCCCTATCTTTCACTTTTCTAAGCAGAAAAGTTCCTTTCTAAAGAAAATAATGAGCAGGTTATAAACACTTTGACTTAAAAATCTCATTAAACACCTCATAACCAAATAATAGAAAAAAATGATGTTGCTATCCTAATATAAATACATAAATCATCTCCAAAAATTATTTTTCATGAAAAATATTCATCTTTAAATTTTTTTCCATTTTTTTTTCTTTAAGCCCGCATACATATATACACATCTATTACTGATGCAGGTAAGCCACAACTCTTTTTGAATGTGAAATTGAACTAGCAGCCTTTGATCTGAACTACAGGCTGATCTGAATTCAAGAAAAGGCTGCTGCTAAGCCACATTCCCATTCAATCCATTAAACCATTCACTTCCATGCTCCTCATCACACTGACTCCTAATTTGACAATGACAAAGAGCTCCACGGTGATTTTAAATTTCATAATTTTAATCTGTCAAGTCTGACATTTAATTAGTGCCCTTCTAACCTGTGCCCGCTCACTTGAAGGTTACTGTTGGTTTTCCTTTAGAAATTTTTCCTCTGGAAGAGTGGATTAATAAATATGTACATAACTGGCAGGGATAAAGACAATACACACACAATGGTCTATTAGTTCCAAATCTAGACAGATGAGGTTAATAATATTTTAAAGTGCTGCTTTATTGTATTAAGAGTGATTAAGCCCTTGGCTCAACCCTGTATGAGTTGTTCATTCAAAACATAAAATATAAGGTCTATTAAGCAAAGTCGAGCGAGAACAGCTACCCAAACCACAGCAGTACTGTGTTCAAAAAGCATACTGCAGGAGTGCAGAATAACTGAGGTATAATTTCATGATTTAGCAAACAAAATGGAACATGCTAGGCTCACTAAACAGACTAATTAGATTTTGATCACCAATCAGTCATTGAGAACTCACCTTATAAACTAAAATCTGGTGCAACTTAATGTTCGGTATTTAGTTTTCTGGAGGACTGAATTCAAATGTAAGTTAGGTCACTTGTTAAAAATGAGTTTACTGTTCTTAGATCATCCCCACAAGGACTTAAATCCCAATCACAAAAAAATGCCACCATTTGTTAGTGCTAGCAGAGTGGTCAGTCAAAGTCCTGGGGGAACAAACCTCAGCTGAGCTCTCCAGCACCATACGAGGCTGCTAGTCTGTAATGTATGATGTTCATTATATTGTCACTAAATATTGAACATCTATAAGTGAAGATAGGAATAAAAGAACACCCTTTCTTAGGGCAGGCATTAGAGAAAGAACAGCTGAGAGAGTACAGAGATATCATGAGCCTCTAGTTCTCACCTGGGCTTCTCTTTTTCTTCATGGCACCACAGCACAAGCATTTCAGAAAATAATGAGCCTACATGAATACTATTATTTTATTTACTAAAGAAACAACCACCATGATACAGTGTCTTATTGTGCAAACTCAGACTCCTCCTAGTGCAATTTAACATTATTGAGGCTTCTTTTTTCTTTTTTTTTTTTTTTTTTTTCAGAAATCCAAGAATAAGAAACAAGCTAATACAAACTAATTTTCTTTGAACACCAGAAGTCTCAAAACTAAATTGGATAGACGTTTATATCCCACTGCTTTTGGTCAAGTTCCTCTCTCAGAGTAGCCTTGCTATTGTTAAATGTTGCTGAAGTCAAATAAGAGTTGCCAAATTGCCTATGAGCAATCTTTAAAAAATCAAAATGACAGGAAAAATTATTCACTTTTGGCTTTATATAATACATTGATTTAGATGTACAGGTGATATACACCAGTATCCCAGGATTAACCTCTCCCTCTGGATACTGTTCTTCCATTGTAGCAAGTACAGGGAACATACAATTCTGAAAAAGTTCTGTATATTTCCTGAATTAACATTTTTAGTTAAACAGAAATATAAATGTATAATAAACCCCAGTACATTATGCCTTAATATTTTCAGAGAAAATTCAGGGGAGACCAATGTTGTATTTGAAATGACAGGATAACTGGTGATCAATGTGGCACAAACATATGACATAAGCCTGGAATTTGCTGCTATCCATTTCTCACTCTCTTCATTTGGCTCACCAATTCTTTGAGAACATTGCCAGCCTCTACATGCTGTCACTCTACAATATAAATCTGCATTTTTCTGAGTCTATCAATGCTGTTATAGAACGGAAGCGTTAATTGGTTTTCAGTAATGCCCTACTCTCCTGCAAGCAAAACACTGGAAGGAGAGTAAGAAATATTAGTGAAAGTAGACCCAAATCTCCTTATTAATAATTGCAGATTCGTTTTTACTAGTAGTCTTAGTAATTTTTTAACATCTTTATGGGACTTTCCTGAAGAATAAGGTGGCAATGGTGTATAATATAGTGATAGTCTCTTCTTTGTTAATGTTGTTATCTTCATCAGGATAAGTCGCTGAGATTTTGCTTGCTTTTTTTGCACCTCAGCAGTAAATGGTGCTTTTCTACTGTATTCAGGGATTCAGGCTCAGCTTGAACAAGGCCTTTTTTTGTTTGGGAATTGCTGAGCAGCACGCTCAATTTTTTGAATGGATGTTTAACTATTTCAGATGAACTTTTGTCAGGAAATGTTCCTCACCTTCAGAAGCTCAAGAAAGTTAGGCATTTCCTCACAGGAACTTTTAAGAAATTTTACCTCCCACATGCAAGAAGCAAGTTCAAATCTCTCTGAATGAGCATTTTGGTAGCTTTTAATGACAATTCTCCATTTCATTTCTTTATTTGTGTGGGTACAGATTTTAAAATGTTTCTGTTTTCTGTCCACTTGTGGAAAATGAGCATTTTGAAATCTTTAAAAGTTTCCCTGGATTGGTAGTTTACAGAGTTCTTGTAGCAATTCTTTCTAAAAATTTCATTTTCCCAGTTTCAAGTTTTCTAAATTAGGGCAGTATTTTAAGGAAACAGTTCATCTTTGCTTACTGTTTCCAGATGTGACAGCTTATAAGAATGAATATATGATTGTGGTGTCCAAGTTAGGAGTTAACCATTTTGTCTGCAACCAAAATATGTTTTTAAGTTAGGAAAGGCTCCTTTCTATCACTATTTCTGCTGTTACAACTGTAGTAACTTATTATGAGAGTTGGTGTGACTAATTATATAACATTATTAATGGAACACTGTTTAATATAATATGGCATAGGCATGGATTTGTTCCCAAAAATTGTGGCACATAGGCTATTACCAAGATCTTAATGTGTCCTTTACAGTTAGGGCTGAGAGAATGCATACGCATCTGCTAAATTATTTGTGACAAATGGCTGTCACGAAATAGTGATAGCAATGACTAAAAATGGAGACCAATGCATTTAAATAAATTCACTTGGTATAAGTACATTTTTTGTATATGAGATAGCACACTGAAGACTACAGCTATTTTCACACTATTGGCCAGACACCAGTTTAACTCAATGCTTGTGAATAATAGAACAGCAGCAGCTATTTGTTTGAATGACTTTCATGTGAACAGAGATATTCCTGCTCAGCTCACAAGTCCTGACTACTCCTCAATTCCATGCAGTATTTTAATAAATATATGAATATATCTGCTCACCAGATGTTCTGGAAGGGATAGTCCTCACCAGACTGGTGTTTTAGAATAGAATTGATTCATTAAGGTTGGAAAAGAACTTTAAGATCATCAAATTCAACCTCTGACCAAATACCACCAGAACAAATAAACCATAGCACTAAATGCCAAGTTCAGTCATTTGCTGAGCACTTCCAGGGGTGACTGTACCACTTCCCTGGGCATTCCTTTCCAAAGTTTAACAAAGCTTTCAGTGAAGAAATTATTCGTGATGTTTAACCTAACCTTCCCCTGCAGTAGCTTGAGGCCATTTCCTCTTGTGCTGTCCCTGGTTGCCTGGGAGAAGAGGTCGATCCCCACCTGGCTACAGCCTCCTTTCAGGTGCTTGTAGAGAGCAATAAGGTCACCCCTGACCCTCCTTNCCCTGGTGGCCATGCTCCTGCTGATGCAGGCCACGAGGCCATTGGCCTTCTTGGCCACCTGGGCACACACACTGGCTCATGTTCAGCCAGCTGTTGAACAGCACTTCCAGGTCCTTTTCTGAAGTGCTGCTTTCCAGCTACTTTTCTCTCAGCCTTTAGCCACACATGGCATCATTGTCATCCAAGTACAGGACTTGGCATTCACCTTATTGAACCTCATACCACTGGCTGCAACTCATCAATCCAGCCTGTCCAGATCCCTCTTTGGAGACTTAAAATAAGCAGAGACTTTGAGGTGTGAATTTGATGCAGCTTAGACTCTAAGAGAATACAAACCTGTCACAGACCAAGACAGTTTTTGAGATGGTGGGTCTTCAGTTAAACAGTTGGAAGTGGGGTCTGCATTTCAGGTGTTTCTACTAGCCCTCTGTTGACCAAACTGCTAGTCATCCATTCCTAAGAGCAGATAAGTGAGCCTTGGGAACATCCCAGAATCTTTTGTCTAGGTAGCGTGTTATGAATGAATGAATGAATGAATCAATCAATCAATCAATCAATGTCATGAATGCCTGAAACTGCTTAGCTGAGAAGGCAGTTAAAGATGTCTCCCACAAAAGCAGCTTCTAGCTGACTTCAGAAAAGAAAGAAAAGTGGTCTTGTCTCTCTGCTATCAGAGAATAATGGCAGGTGCTTATTCTTGCAAAGGATCCTGGGGTTGAGATTTTAGTGGAGAAAAACTTTTCTTTATTGTCCGTTTTAGAAGAGTAGCCCTGAAGAAGGGTGGAAATAGAAGTACTTCCCTCCTTATTGTTTTCTGTTGATTGGCTCTAACTCTCTGCTTCTTTCAGTGTCTGGAGTTATCCAGTCATCAGGCACTGTGCTCTCCTCAGAGCTGAACTTTGGTTTTCTTTCCTGGTGTTACACAAGCAGGTGCAGGTGGATGGGCAGTGATTAAAGCAAGACCCTGGACCATTTCAGTCATTCAGGATACACTGATTTATTGGCAGGTTGAATGAAATGGAGCAGCAAAAGAATACAAGACTACATATGTAAAAACTTATGTCTTGCTCATGACCTCTTTGGCTCAGCTTCCATTTGCAAGGCAAGGGGAATTTCTCTGTTTTTCTCAGAGATTTTTGTTTTTCCATTTCTGCTCAGCCTCTCAGGCTGCTCATTTTGTCTTCCCAATTACAATAGCCTTAATTTTGAGTTGACTATATTTATATGTCCTTGGCATGGGAGAATCCAAGAGATATTATTTTCCATTTACTTTCTAAATTATATTTCTTGAGAAATTATGGATCTGTCCTGTGCCTCTTGTTTGCCATAGCATCATCTTTTGTTTTATTTTATCTTACTTCTGTTTATTTTATTGTGTTCCATGCATAATAACCAGGGATCTGACTGAATTTACACCCTTTTATATTGATATTAGAGAGGTAAGAAAGGAAAATAAGGACACAATATGTAATCTACTCAAATAAATTTACACATGAAAAATTTATGGCAGCTGTGTTCATACAGCAGTCTCTGAGTATCTCTGTGGAAAACTTTTATTTTATTAGAGATAACTAAAGCAATCATAGCTGGGCAAAAAATAATGTAATTGATGAATGAGTACAGTTTGTGTAGTATAACACTGATCACTAATTTTTACATAGTTTTTTACTTTTTTTTCCTTTTCTCTATAGACTATACTTTTTTGTAAGGGTAAACTTTATATAAAGCTCACTTGGAAACCTGGACATTGTTTAGTTTTGTTTCCAAATCTGTAGCACGTGACTGTATCTGTGGGATGTCAGCACACAGTTCACAAAATACTTCAGAAAACTAATTTTAGAAGCATAGATAGGAATTACCACATGTGATCAAGGCTACAAACAAAAGGAAAGTAGACTAAAGTGATAAAGAGGCTGAAAATTTAGCATAATTTTTATTTGTCTGTAGAAGAGGAGCAGGGTGGAAATATTGCAAAAGGCAACCCTTGGACTTCTTTCAAAATGATCACATTGGCTTCTGCTCTCCTAAGACTCTTAGAGTGAAAAGATACCTGCACACATTTCCTCTGGAACAGAAAGGAAAGAGACTGTTTAAATCAGGCACTCAGATTAGATCTGTTCAGAGCTACCTTGAGACTGACATTCACATATATGTAACAAACTGAAATCAAATGAAAACTCACTGTATTCCCATTACCATCCTTTATTCTTTATTCTGTCCTGCTGGACACACTGTATAAACAAGTACTGTAAGGATTTTAAATTTCAGTATCACTGTGGTCCATCAAAGCTA
The DNA here is from genome assembly GCA_013400855.1 of Buphagus erythrorhynchus. Lineage (NCBI taxonomy): Eukaryota > Metazoa > Chordata > Aves > Passeriformes > Sturnidae > Buphagus > Buphagus erythrorhynchus. Next base: position 18,735 of record VZTT01060762.1, read on the forward strand.
TCAAACAAAAATAAATACATTACGTTGCTATTAAAATTCACAATTTTCCTGAAAGCTTTTCAGTGCCATCATCACACTCAAGAAGCACCATTAACAGTTAATCCTCCTACTGTTCACCTTTTTCCATCTAAGTTGCCCAGTGGTTGCTTGTCAGAAAAATAAATAGACAAAGTCCTGTTGTGGAGAGGCCCAGAAATCATTGCTTGTGCAATTAAGAGGGTTTCCTACAGCTAGTCTCTATGATTTCATAGAAAGAGGAACATGTACTTCCTTCAGGCTAGTCTGGATCTGATAGGGATATGTTCTTCCTTATGCTTCCTCTGGCTCACTGCTTTCCTGGGTTTGTCTCAAATATTCTGAATGCATGGAATGTCAGGAGCATACACAGCCTACCCCAACTGCCTTTTCCAAGGAGGAGGAAAACCTCAGAAATATTTTCAAAGTTAGTTTTACCTCCTTCTATTAGCTGTTTTAACCAGACTGTTTCCTGTTACATCATTTTAGTTTCAGAGTTTAATAAGAATTGGAATCCTGGTTTAAAAGCCAAAATAGATTTTTTCTCTATGAGCCAGCTAGTTCAAAAAAATTATTTTCAGCTTGATTAAGCTCAAAGAGTCACTACAGGAACTGAAAAGCCACTGAAGATTTCTTTTTCTTGACAGAATTTCTAAAAGTAATTTTATGTTTCTGCATGTTATAAGACTAAAAATAACCACATAAATATTTCTACACTAATATGAATATTACTGCAGTTATTATGAAGCTATTTTTCTTAAAAGACTTGTTAAGAATCAGCTGCAGCACTCTGCAGGACCCTTAGGTACTGCACCTAAAACACACCATTACTGAAATTATAAGGGTGTTAGGCAAACACTGCCAGAATTGTACAAAGATTTGCAACTAGAATTTTCAAAGAGAAACTTCTAATATCCAGTTTTTAAGATACAGCCACAATTTGCATTCTTTCCTGGAAACATCAGTTAGACCCAAGTAACCAACATCTTCTGTAGAATATTTTCCAGAGTTTGTTTTTAGTTTGAAATCTTTAGTATAAGAATGCAAAAAGCATTTTCCAGAAATAACTTCATAAATGCTGAACCCGAGAGTTTTCTGAGGAATGAATGGAAGATAGTCAGCTTTTATGACACAGCTTATGCCTCTGATAACACATCCATGCTTACCTCTTCAATTCTAAAAAGAACATCCTTCCTTTCTTTCAAAAATCAGACCTCAGTAAACCAGGAATACTTTACAAAGTTCCTTCCCTGAAATACAGACCATAATTACACCATATGGCTTTTTTGCACCAGGGCAGGGCCCTTATTATTTGAGAATAAAATCTTTTTGTTTGTCTATGCCTCAAGCGTGTGCTTCCCTGTTCTACAATAAACTCTATGAAGGGTATTTGCAACTTGCAACTCCTAACTAATGCTGTGAAAAATCAGCATAAACAAGGACCGAATCATAGATGCATTTCCTCAAATAAAATAGACATCTAAAGAAGAATACAGACGTTAAAAGAGGCTTTTTAGACTCTTTAAAAAATGTGTCTTTTGCGGTAAGGAGTTAGCTATCTTCCTTGGGGGTTGAATGATCTTTTGGGTAACAGAAGCAGAAACATCTACATTTTCATTAGTTAACAAAAAAATTTAATGTATTAAAAGAAGGAATCAACTTCTTCACTCCCTTAGACCAAAAAATGAACAGCACCAAAAACCATATGTTATTACTCTGTCCTCTTCATCATATGTATCCTATAAAAAAGAAGTTATTTGTCTTTTAGGATTCTGCATATTTGTAAAGATCTGACAGTACAAGCTATAGGAGCTCTAGTACAACTATTCTGATATCAATGATCAAGATTTCTCTTCACAAATTTTTGTCATCTGCAAGGGTATTAATACTGTAAAATTTAAAAATAGAAAATGTATGTTATGCATTTTCATTCCCCAGAGAGATTTCAGGCAATCAAAAGAAGTGCTAGAGTTGCCTGGATCTTTTGGAAAGCTGCAGCTTTCCAAACACAAATACAGCCAAACCCTGGCTGACACTTTCCATAATTATAATTAGACTGTAATAGAAAAAACATATTGCATAGTTGAAAATAATCTAAACAGCTTTTACATATTTCTTGAAATTTTAAAATTTTAAAATTTTGTTTTAATTTATTTGAGAATGCAGACAAATATGAAAACCCAATAAACAAATGCAGTTCTACTTTACTCAGACTACCTTCATCTTTCTCTGTTTCTCCACATGTTCCCTGAGAGAATAATGAGCCCCAGTGGTTTGCTGAGGCACCACTTCTGTCTATTCATGTTAGGTGATCCAGTTGGGGAAAAGAAACAATATCTTCCTAATTATCATTGTGGCATCTGAGTGAGTAAGTAGGTGAATGATTACAAACATCAAAACATGATTTGCGAATAATGAATTCCCTAAATGAGCATTTACAGCAAACTGCTTGCAAAAAAATGAGCTGCTATTTGCTTGCACAAGTGTGTCAAACAACTGCGAGATGCAAACATATTCATAAGAATATTTTGGCTTTAAGACAATTTTTAAGGAAAGAAAATAGACTAGACTAGACTAGAATATATCTGTTGAGATGAACCTGTAATGAACAGCGAGTCCAATTGCCTGACTGTACTATTTTAGGGTTGACAAAAAGTTATTAAGGGCATTTTCCAAATACTTCTTAAACACTGGGGCTTGGGGCACCAATAACATCTCTAGGAAGCCTGTTCCAGTGTTTGACCACTGTCTCAGTAATGAAATGCTTCCTATAATCCAGTCTAACCTCCCCTGGTACAGTTTTGAACCATTCCCCCATGTCCTGCTATTGCATCCCTAGGAGTACAGGTCAGCACCTCACTTTCTACTTCTGATCTCTGGATGCTGTAGAGAAACTGAGGTCTCCCCTCAGCCTCCTTTTCTCTAAATTGGACAAAGCCAGAGTCAACTGGTGCCTGGTCACCAGTCAGCTGTAACTCCATTCACTGCAGCCCTCTGGGCTGTGCCCTTCAGCCAGGTCTTCACCCAGTGCACTGTGAACCTGCTCATGCCACAGCTGGACAGCTTGTCCATGCAGTGAAGAACAGTAGCAAAAGCCTTCCTAGGATACAGAAAAATTACATTCACTACCTTCTCTTCATCCATGAGGAGGGTGACTTTATCATGGAAGGATATCAAATTAGTTAAACAAGACTTTCCCACTGTGAACCCCTCTTGGCTGTGCCTGATGATTGTACTGCTCTTTAAATGCCTTTCAATGGTACCCAGTATAATCTTCTCCATATTTTTTTCCAGGATCTGAGGCTAGATTAACACGGATCTGTGTTTCTCTGGGTCTTTCTTCACGCTCTTCTCTAAACAGAAATAATGCTGACAAGCTGCCAGCCAGCTGGGACCTTCCTAGGTTCCCAAGACCTTTGGTAGATGATCAAGAAGGGTTCTGATATAACCTCTGCTGGCTTCTTCAGTACTCTGGGATAATTCCCATTTGGCCCCATGGACTCCTGAACATTCAGCTGATACAACTGGTCCCTTACAATTTCAGTGTCCACAAATGGAAAATCACTGTTAGAGTCATGGACCTCTAATTCAGGGGATTGAGCAGACCAGTGTCTACCAGTATTATTGAAGACTGAGGCAAAAAATTCATTTGAACGCCTCTGCTTTTTCTTCATGGCTATTAGCCAGATGGCCATCTTCAACAAGTACTTGTCCACTGTTTTATTTAGACCTCAGATTTCATAGCTCTTGCCAATCCCCGGCCTTCTTCTGGGGAAGCAGCAGATGAAGAAAACTCCAGTACTAAGCAAGCATAGCTACTTAATAGTATGTTATCAACAGTGCTCTAGTCACAAATCTAAGATACAGCACCTACAGACTGCTATGAAGAATAAGTCCATTACAGCTAGATCCAGCACATTTATTTAGAAGCATCATACTAAGTAGGTTTTTTTTGTCTTTCCTTTTTCAGGACGTTATGTGACAGTGACTGTTATACTGGGTCTGTCACCTCTTCCTTTACCAAGAAAATCCAACATAGGATTTGAGGGTTTAAGGTTTTTATTTTTGTTTTTAATGGAGATGCTTGGACTTCCCTGACTTGATGAAATAGCTTATCTTTGAAATACAAAGACATGTGAGTGTGGCAATTCACTTATGTCTTGGCAGTGGTAGATAGTAGAATTAGATTGGCAGCATCCATGAAACTCCATGAAAGTGTTTAATACTGTGCTATGGGGTTGGTTCTTGACACTAAGGGAGAGAGTCCCAGAGACACTGGGCAGATGACCTGAGCCTGCATCTCTACAGCCTTCCTTAAGACACTTCCCAAAGAAAGTCTGAAAATGAGGTGAGTGCCTGGCACAATGTCAGCATAAAGGAAAAGATAAGCTAAGTAAGGAGGTAATGTCCTTCCCTCCTCCTGCTCCCTGCAAAGAGTCTGGCATCTTTGTCCTCCCTTAGGGAGCCATTGGCAATCACTTCCAATAATGAAGAAAGCATTGGCAATCAGTTCCAATAATGGCTCCATTATTAATGAGTATGTTTTCTTCCTACAATATGTTTCTTCCTTGATTCTATCTGTAGGAGTCTTATTCTCCTTACCCCTTTGGCTAGCATTAATTTGTTCAGCTTTTTTTTTCCTTGCCCTTTCCTTTCCCTTCAAACCTTAATTAATTCTGTATATTCTAGTTTAATAATACTTACCTACCTCAGAGGGACATTTTGAAGCTTAATTAATTATTGTGCAGGTATTTTTTTTTAGTGGCATCTTTGAGCAATCCCTATTTGCAGCTATTCTGGGAACTTCTTGCTCTTTCCCTTCTTCTTCTGCAGGCCTTGCAAACTCTTGTGCAGAGTGAAGATTATTAAAATTTCTCTTATATTCTTCCACATTGAGGAACCCCTCCTTGCAGTAAGGCCTGCTTTCCCTGGGTTCATTTGAAAGGGAACCTACATTAATCCTGCTTGTTTGCTTTCCCACATACTGAGTTTCAGAGCCATGGTTCCTGTCCTAAGCTGCTGAAGAAGTGCCATCCTAAACTGGGATGAGGCTCCTCAAGGCTCAGCTGCCCTGGGAGATAGCACATGAGTTGTGAAGAAACACACAGACCAGAGGGGAATGGGGGCACCATTTTTAACTTCTTCCTCCCTTGTGACATGGTGATTTTAACCAGATGAAACAGACCTGAGGTACTGCCTGTCCATTCTCACGGACAGCTAAGAGCTGTGCATCATTCTCAGTCTTCCCCTCTACACTCTTCTCTACCCCTCAGCAGCCACAAAGACCACTTCACTCATGATCCTGTAAGCTTTTCAGATTGCTCTATATATTCATGTGACATTTTGCCCTCACAGATATTCTTTTGTCACATCTGCATATGCCACCATCCCACCACCCTCAAGATGAACCGTTAGGCAGTTTGATAGCAGAACAAAATTTATTCTCTCACTGTAGAGAAAAAGGATAGCTGAAACATTTCACAATATTCCCAACCAACGTCCTCCAATCATCCAATTGCCTTAGCAGGAGCTTAACAATGAGTGTGTTTGAGCCTTGAGATTAATAGACATGGGGGGGACTGTGACACAGAAAGAAAAAGATCACTAGTCTAAGACCTTATAATAAATTCTAAGTGAAACAACTTCTTACAATAATTAAAAAGTTCTACTGATATTTATTTTTTAAATATTAGCTAATTCTACACCTCCGGTTTCCTTTGATCAAAGACATCAAACTTCCACAGAACCACCCCAGCAGACGAGGACATAACTCCACTAGCTGATTATATTCAAGAGAAAGAGAAAGAAGGAAGGAAATCTTATCTAAGTGCTTTGCGTGTCTTCACTAAAATCAGAGGGGATATTTTTGTAGCAGCTTTTTCTTTTCCATTTTTTTTTCAGATGCTGCCTTGAGTTTGTCACTTGATTCACGTCAGGTGGTTTAAGGACAGAGACTCAGACAAGAATTAGAAACAAAGTACATTATGACTTGAAAAAAATTCTGGGCTCTTGCATTAGCCTAGTGATTATGCCAAGTTTGGAACATGTAGCACAAGCTACATTTCTGAAATCATGACAGATTGTAAAAGCAATAAATTTTAACTTATGTTTTAATCAAATTACTTTTTTTGGCCTGGAGTGTATTCTGAATATTCTGTACAATTTCCATAGTCTGTACTACCTCTGAAATAAAAAAGAGAACTACAATGTGAATTCAAAGACTGAGTTTTGCATCTAGAGTTTTGATACCAAAATAACTAGTTTTTCTTAGAAAGTGTGGGTTTCAGATTAGCAAAAGAGTCTTTATAACACAGAGATGAGACACCTTGAATCTCATTTTGGTTTCCTGTGGGTATCCACTCCCCTTTCCCAAGCCCAGAACTGGAGGCAGTAGGGGAAGGTACAAAAGCACCTTTGTGGTTTCACTGAAACCAGTGGCCAAACACTATCTGATTTGAGTTCCCACATCAGTTGGTATGTAAATTCTCTGTCAACACAGAGTCAATTTTATTTGCAACAGCTCTTCTGTGAAGTTACTAAATGTTTATAGCTACAAATCAATTTTGTATGTGTTAAATTTACTGATATACCCTTTCTCATTCCTCCCAGTGTTGTGAGAAGCATATGTTTTGTCAGGTCTACTGCTACTTAAAAGGTGTCTACCTAAACAATAATTAAATAATAACACTAGTTGCAATGCTTAAAATTTCCTAAGAGTTGCTGCAGAGTGCTCCAAACTCTGAAGTGGCCATCAAGGAAAATTTTTATTGTGCTCCACACAGTGTGAGCATCTCTATTATATTTGCATGGCCTGGTTTTTGGTAGTGGGGCAGTGTGGGGGTGGAAGGCTACAGAGGTGGCTTCTGTCAGAAGCTGCCAGAAACTTCCTCCATGTCCTGCAGATCCAATCCCTCGTGGCTCCAAAGATGGACATGCTGCTGGCCAAGTCTGGCCAATTAGAAATGGTGGTAACATATTTAAGAAGAAAGAAAAACAAAAAGTTGTTGCTCAGTATTAATTGTGGCCAGAGAAAGCAGGGTGAGAACATGTGAGGAGAAAACCCTGCAGGCACCATGGTCAGTGCAGAAGGAGAGGCAGGAGGTGCTCCAAGCACTGCAGCCAAGATTCCCCTGCAGCCCCTGGTGCAGACCATGGTGAAGCTGCTGTGCCCCTGCAGCCCATGGAGGGCCATGGGGATGCAGAGATCCACCTGCAGCCCCTGGAGGAGCCCCACAGAGGAGCAGGTACAGCCTGAGAGGAGGCTGTAAACCCTGGGAGACCCAAGGTGAGGGTCCCTGCCAGGCTGGAGCAGCCCGTCCTTGGGGGAGTGCACTGTCCTGTGGAAGGGTGACCCACACTGCAGCAGTTTTGGGAGGATTGTTTGCCCATGGGATGGACTCACAGTGCAGCAGTTTTGGGAGGATTTTTTGCCCGTGGGATGGACTCACACTGCAGCAGTTTTGGGAGGTCTGTCTCCCCGTGGGATGGACTCACAGTGCAGCAGTTTTGGGAGGATTGTTTGCCCGTGGGATGGACTCACAGTGCAGCAGTTTTGGGAGGTCTGTGTGCCCATGGGATGGACTCACAGTGCAGCAGTTCACAGGGAGCTGCTGCCCATGAGATTGGAACCACGCTGGAGAAGGTCACACAGAGCTGTCTCCCGTGGGAGGGACCCCAGGGTGCAGCAGGGGAACGACTCCTCTCCCTGAGCAGCGGGAGAAGCCGGGGTGATGAACAGACCATAACCCCCATTCCCTCCCTCCCTGTGCACTGGGGCAGGAGGTAGAGCTGGAAGGAGGGAGGGGTAGGGAGAAGGTCTTTTAAGGGCTTATTTTACTTCTTATTATCCTGCTATGATTTTGTTAGCAATAAGTTCACTTTGTATCTCGAAGTTGAGCCTGTTTTGCTAGTGATGGTATTTGGTGAGCGATCTCTTCTGGTTCTATCTCAGCTTATGGGCCCATTGTTATATTTTCTCTCTCCTGTCTGGTATGGGGGTTAGTGAGAGAGTACCTTTGATGGGTGCCTGGAATATGGCCAGAGTCAACCCACTACAGCTTCAAGACAGCATTTTGCTTTTTCAGTTCTGTACTGCAACATTCCAGGTATCTCCTTCAACTCTTGCCCAGAGCTTGGCTAAGCCTCTGTCATCAATCCAGCAATCACCACTATGGCTTAATAAATGTACTGCTTGGGATAAACTGATTTAAAAAAAAAAAAAGATATTGACAGAAAATAATTTACTTTCTACAGGCAGCATATTTTAATCACAGATTTACTGCTAATCAGCCTACTTATTTCTCCTCTGTTGGGCATTTGTGCCATTTTTCAACATAGTTTTTCTTCAGTTCTCCATTCACCCTGCTTTATTAAGGAAAAAAATCAACTATCATAATGTAATGTTCCCTACAATATTTTCATTGTGTCACTTTTCACCTGCTTTCACTTGTAAAGCAATTTTTAAAATGAATGAAAGTAGTGACTTTTGCTTGTATAATTTAAAATATAGCAAAATTACATAAAAAGATGAAACCATGTGGGGTACTTATTAAACTCCCCCACATTTGTATAATTTAGACATTACATAATGTATGAAGGAGCACAACTCATATATACATATTTTAACAATAAACATTAATAACATGTTAATATGTTTATGTCTATGCTTTTCCTTAAATCTACCAAAGGAAGCTGGAAGCAAAGTTCATACCAGTTATTTTCCTTAAAGCTACCCTATTTTAAGAAAGGCCTAAGCTCTCTTCAGTGGGTTATGAATATTTTACCTTTCAGCACACACATAAATATACAAATATATGTATTTCATATACCTGCTACTTAACAAATGTTCCCTATCTGGACAAGAAGATATTTCCAGGACATTTGGACTCATTATGATGAATGGAGCCATTGCAGAAGATCAGGTACAGGGTCATGGAAAACAATGGACAAAGCTGGTAGGAAACTGATTTGAATTCTGTAGAGATGGATATAATAGCTGCTTCCTCAGTTACATTTATATTTATTGCTTATACATTCTATGTTTCTACAGTTATTATTGCAGCTATAGTCTATAATGTAAAACCATGCTGAGACTGCTGATAATAGAATTTGATGTTTATATTGCAATGAAGCCTAGAGACTATTCCACTTTGCCCTTGCAATAAGCACCAGACAAGCACAAAAATGTCTGTAGACTAGAATTTGAAGATAACTGTGATGTACCCAGCTTTGTTATCTGAACCCCACTCAAGTCACATGTGGTTTTCCTGAATGCAAAATGTAATTTAAAAAGGAATAGAGAAAAAAAGAGTCCAAAACCTGTGAGCCAGGGGTAAAGAGAGCAGAGAGTGTACATCCCTGGTGCCATGGAGTGGGGCTGGGCTGCCCAGTTTGTCACCTACATGAGAATCCCACAGCTGCTGACTGAACTAGTACTGCTGGCAGAGGTTTATTCCCAACTGAGATAAAATGATAACTAGGGAGGGTCAGAGCAATGCCTGTTCTGGTATACCTAGAAGAACCTGGAGTCCTTTTATGCGGAGTGCACAGACAGTGTGAAAGCACAAGCTCTGCCCCAAGACCTCTGGAGTAACCAGTAAGCAGATGGGGAAAGAGGCAGGTCAAAGTTACTGGTTCACTAGGACACAGATTAAGGCAAGTTCCACCACTTTTGAGAAACAGCAAAGTATCTCTTAAGTGTATTTTACATATCATTGATCTTATTTTGGAGTAGAGGAATGGATTATGTTCTTCTAACTCTATTATGAGAGTGTTTCTTTTACAGCGTATTTGAAGTGTATTTGACAGCGTATTTAAAGGGTGACTCATAGTCCTTGGGCCAACTTGTATATTCATGGCAAGATCACAATAATCAACATTCAATAGTTTAAATGACAGAAAAGACACTAGCAGCACACACAGGATGTGAGGCATGAGGTTCAGCTGTTAGTCTGGGGCTGATGAATGAACCAGTAGTGGGTGGCTGTTTGGGTTCACAGCAGGGCAGTGCAACACAACTTAATTAACCACTTGGTTTAATTAACCAGCTGTGGGACAGGACTTGCCTAAGGGGGCTGGTAGCTCTCCACTGACTTTGGGGAAGATTCCTTCCAACCTCAGCTATTCTGTGAAGTTATGCCTCCTTCCCTCTAGGGAGGGTGGTGCACCGAGGGGCAGTGCTAGTGTGGGCACAGGCTGGGTGTCAGGTACCGACACTGGGCTGAAAGACCCCTGCAAAGAGCTCTTTCACTGCTGTTATCCTCAGCAGAACAACTGGACATAGAACCTGGGCCACTGTCAATGACCTCAGTCAGTGTTCTGAACCAGTCATGCCAATCCACCTTTCCGTGGGGAGAGAGCTGTCAGCCCTTCCACAGAAGGATGCCTGTCTCCTGGGGCTGTCATCTGTTTCAGACCTGGTCATTCCTGAGGCACAGTGCTCTGTGACCAGGCAAGAGTCCCTTCAGTGGGTGCTGCAGTGATGCCACATCCCTATGCCCACACTGACTCTGTATGATTAAGGGCAACGCAGAAGGAAATAACCTAAGTGGTAGTTTTAGAGCCTACAGTTTATTGAGCAACAGCAGCTGGGGTAGTGGAGAGATGGGTACTGAAAAAAGCCCCAGGCTGCCTGTAGAAACACAGTATCTGTCCATGCAGGTCAGTCTGATCAGTTGTCCTAGTTTCTTGGGTGTGTGTCTGGAAAAAACCCACCATTAGAAAGAGTAGTAACAAGCAAATGATGACACAACACACAGTTTAAATCAGTGTTGATGTTATCAGAAAACCATCTTGTTTAGGGAACAGATCATGCCAACCGGAAGACAGCAACAGTTGTACCCTCATGGCAGAGTTAGAAGCAAATGCTGTATAAAAAGCCAATAAATATTTGAAAGATATCATCAAGATATGCTTGCATGAATGAAAGTATCCCAGATCCACAGAGAGAGGAAAGAACAAATAAAACTTTATTTATCTTAAGTAATGGATTAATGAAGACAAGAATCTCTATGAAGATCAATCAATAATTCCAGAAATAAACATTTTTAATCAGTCAATCACTATAGATAGTAGCAGCAGAATCTGAGTCTACATCTAACTCCTGTAGTGTGATATTCCTTAGCAAGTGTAATATAACAAAATCATCAAGGTGAAGTATGAAACCACAACAATTAAGTGAATTCAGTTAGATAAGAATCAGTCATTCTAGACATTGCTACAAGTCAGAGACTGAATCACAGAACCACAGAACCACAGAATCACAGAATCTAGTTATTAGATGAGACCTTCAAGATCACTGAGTCAAACCCACGCCCTAACACCTCAACTAAACCATGGCACCAAGTGTCACATCCAGTCTTTTTTTAAACACATCCAGGGATGGTGACTCCACCACCTCCCCACGCAGACCATTCCAGTACTTTATCACTCTTTCTGTAAAAAAAAAATTTCTAATATCCAACCTGTATTTCCCTTAGCACAGCTTAAGACTCTGTCCTCTCCTTCAGTCAGCTGCTGCCTGGAGAAAGAGACCAACTCCCACCTGACTACAACCACCTTTCAGGGATAAAGAATGTTGTTTACAAATTAAAGGTCCTGGCCATATTTTCTAAGGAAGTTGTTTTCCCACACAGACCTATACTAACACAGCAACCGGATCAGGGCTTGCTTTAAAGATAAATATAGCTAAATTTACAATTTAGTTAACTAATGCAAAAAAATGGATTTAATTTTATTTTGCTAGAGAGTCTCACGGAAATATCCAACTGTAGGTTTTTGCAGGCAGAAGCTTAACCTTAGCTGTTCTAATTAGTTTCTCTGAATTATGCACTTGTTAAACTGTTTGCATAGAAATTATACTTACACTGAAATAGCAATGTATATTACTATATATAACAAAATGTTTGCAAATAATTTGAAATCCACCAAATGTTGCAGTAGAGGTTTTGAGGTAAAACAGACTTATCAGCTTGACTCATGAAATCATCCCAAAAAATTAAGGTTTGGGGTAAAGCACTCATAAAGCACCCAACAGAGAAAGTAAGAGAAAATAGAAAATTGAGGGTATAAACATATTTTCTAGAATTCATACAAGTTTATTCATAGCTCTGTCTTGAATACTTAATTTTTTAGGATAGTAATGTACAGCAGGCACTGATAAACTTTCTAATGAGAGAATTCTCTTGTTCTTTAAGGAACCTCCATCTCCTCCACTTACTATAACACATAAAATCAGAAAAATATGTGTTCAGAGATGTTAATAGTACATTTGTTTGTAAATTTTAAATTGAGGAGAATAATTCTTTTCAAAGTTAGATCTTACTGTATTTTTAAAAATTTCAAACTGTCAATGATTTTGCAATCAAAATTCTTTAATAATATTGAACTAAATTGAATTTAACCTCAAATTCTACAGGAAGCAAGCCCCACTGTTACCCAAGTGTTATGCTTTTGAGGATGGCACAGGAGCATGGAGGGTAGCCGTCAGTTAGAATGTGGCTAAGCTGTACTGAGGCAGCACAGAAACTGCTTGAGGTGCTGTCTCCAGCTCCCATTAACTTGGCAGTATCATCCAAGATCTCCAAGTCCTGCTGAGCACTCGTTGTGTTTGAACAACAAGGAAGTACCAGTTCTCAAGAACATATCTCCCCATCTCCTTCCACAGGGAGCTTTGACCTTTCCTTTCAGACAATGAGTTGGCTGCAGTGTGTGAGAATGTCATCTCTTGCCTGCATGCCCACAGTGGTACCACTGATTTGAATGCAAAACTGAAGAAAAAGGCTACAACTGATAAAGCCTGTCTCATTTCTTCATGCCTGATGGCTCTGTTCAAATGTTTTACTCACTAGTCATCTTTAGATGCCAGCTCTTCGCTCTAACCTCAGTCTTAATTTTCACAAGAATTTATGGTTCACTAAAATCAAGACTTATTTCCTGGGATAGTTCACAAAACTGAAGGTGGAGCATTTGAAGAACAAGGACAACATGTTCCCCATTCCAAGCTGTCATAAGAGAGGAGCCCAGATGAATCCACAGCCCTTCTGTCTTAAGAAATGCTGTGAAGCTTCCATATTAAAGTGAAGACTTTTCCACAGAAAGTAATTGTAGAGTGTATTATTTTCGATTCCCATCAGCCTTGCCTGATCGGTCAACAAACACTCTTTAAGCTGAACTTGAATACTTGAATCAAGGTCAGAAGTCCATGAGGAAAGAAGCTGAAGGCTACTCTTCTTGATTTTATGTGAAAAACACAGAAGCAAATGACAGGGCAAATCACAAGATGGTAAGATTAGACAAAAAACCTAAACAAACAAACAAAAGCCATTTGAAGTAATGCTTGATTCTTATTTGTTTGGAATGCACCATAGACAGTGAGATTTTGATAAAAGTAGCCCAAATTCAGAACTTGTTTATAAATGAAAACTCTCTTTACATTTCCATGAAGAAGTCTAGTAGTATATGGAGTTTTGGTGAAAGCTAAAAATTCTCTGCTAGAATGGAAAGCAGTTTAATCTTACCCAGGTCCAAAGCCTGAATGTTATGAAAGCTGATATTGATAGCTTAAACATTACTAGGGCATTAGAATCAAAGCTGCAAAAATTCAGACCCATATAGCTGATGTTGAAATTTAATCTATGGATTCCATATTTACCCAGGGTCGACAACAGCTACTCACATGTTTTCAGTGCTTTCAGTGTATGCATGGGGTGAGTGCATAAAAGATAGGAACTCTGTGGCAAACCATATACTAGCAATGTGTGCTGCAAAATGGACAGAAAAAAAGCATTATACACACTTGATTATTCTATGATTGCTCATAAAAATCTTACATATAAGACGACTGTCAAATCTACAGCAAAAGAAAGATGCATGTTTAGCCATGACCACCAGGTCTTTTGGAGTGTATTGCTTTTAGCATAAATAACAGTTTCAGTTTTCTCTTGCATA
>VZTT01060762.1:41187-57388 GCA_013400855.1 Buphagus erythrorhynchus
TGCGTGATTGAAATGTATGTGGAAATAAATTGTTTTCAGCAGCCCTAGTCTCCATTTGAATAACAAAGAAGAAATACTAGTATTCTTGATTTGAAGCAATTTTCTTTTCTCAATTTGCCAAGGAAAGGGAAGGAGTGGGACAAGAACAATTCAAGAACTCTATGATCTTGTTACTATTTTCCTGATGGCACAGATAAGAATTAAACTGAATCTAGGGAAACATTAGAATATTTTGATTCTTATGCTCTCTAAACCTAATGTTCCTATTTTATTATATGAAAGTTTAATGCTTCTTTCCTTTTGGTACCAAAAATAGGACTGTTTTTCCCTGACTGACATCATTGCAAATTCACTAAGATCACCTTTTGTGCTAGAAATGAATAGTGAAAGGGTGGAAAACTCAGTTGATGCACAGCTCCTGCAGATCGTTTTTAGTTCAGCTGGTTGTAGCTCTCTTTTTGTTTAGTTTCAGCTCAGAGGGATTTTTGTTTGTTTATTTTGGTGACTTGTAGTAAGAAAACAAAAACTTTGGGCCATATTCTGCCAATATTATATGTAGAGAGCACCCAGAGGCTGTCTACAGTACTTTCCCAAGATGAAATGATAGATGCAGAGATTGGCAGGACGAACTAGATGATCTAATGAGTTTTTCTTTTTTTTCTGTCTAAGGTCTATTAAATAAATTTAAAGAAGAAAGATACTGACACATTTTTCCCCTTGGCCAAAGGATTGAAGATGCTGGAGTGATTACACACAACCTCTGTTTAACAGAGATAATTCCAATGTGGATTTCAGCTTGGATTTTACAGAAATTTTTCTGCAATGAAAAGGAAAATTATTGGCACCCAAAAGTGTAGATTTCACTGCTTGATATAAAATTTTAAATCTTCCCTACTCACAAACTCTGGGAAATTGTATATAAGACATCAGGAAAAATGTGTTTTGCTGTATAGTGGATAATAGTAAGGCCAGGTTGTGAATATATTTCATTTCTTGCTGACTAATAATATTCTGTTTTTATGATTGAAAAGGATGTGAAAGATTAATATTTAAAGCATTAAAATATCAAAAATAGCAATAACAAGAACAATGTTTGTAAAGTATGTACTTTCATGTTTACACTGAATGTGGTGTTGGCAAATTCTTTCTTAAAAGATTTTGTATACATATTTAACTCCTAAGAGGAATTAAATAAGTGACAATCAGAGCAGGGATTCTTTGCTGGCTTGTGCAGTTAGTTGTTACCATTGAAAAAATTGCTTGATAACTCATTATATAATACTTTGGAAAAAATACCTTTTTTTCAGCGTATGAACTTGTAGTTTTTGCTTGGTAGATTAGTCCCAGATATTCCAAATACTCTAAAATAACGCATTCTTCTCTTCTGATTACTGTGTCAAGAACAAGATTGCTACAACATACATCCATGAGTAGGTGGTCAGCACAGCAGGCAAATGCTAGGACTATAAGACAAATGATAGGTATAAATTATTTGCAAGCTCAAGTAACAGCAATTTGACTTTTTTGAGCTTGTAACAATGCCCCCAGAGACGAAAGTGTGAATTTCTGTAGATCATTGCATTTTCATGGCTTTGGCATTAAGTAAAGGTTGCAGCTCTAGGTTTTGAATTTCCCTACTCATAAATAAGAGCCATTTTGGGTTTTATGTCTGATTTTTGCATGAAATATGTCTATTCTAATCCTTGCTGAGAAGTCTTCAAGGAATAATAGTGGAGGCTTTTTGGTATAAAATTTCATCTCACATGCTTGCAGAAACATTCATCTTTGGTGTTGAAGTTGCAGCACCTATATCAAGGGCTTGAGTATCAAAGCCATCCTCTTCTGTATTATAATGTTTAACAATTTGCTGATCATGACTGACAGGTTTACACAGCTAACACGTTCTGGAGCTGTAGGTGATTTATTCCAGAATAACTTGTGTGATTCAGAGAATTAACTGCTGCAGTCTTCCTTCTCATGACAGAAATGAAATGTCTATTAGGATTGATTGCATTCCATTTAAGTATCTTCATTAGAGAAGAGACTTCGCCCTACAGTGTCTTCAAGTGACAGGAATGTCGGCACCCAAATTCTCACTGAAGAAATACAGAGAAAGATCTTTTTGTTAATCTTCATTAGCCTTTGCAGTTGGAGTTTTTGTTATTTTTGTTGGCCAAACTTTACTTTCTTTACTTGAAAGGCCCATTCTTTTTCTGTGTTCTCATACAGAGAACAAAGTTTGTATACAGAGCTCAAGAGACAAACAAATCCCTGGCATGATAAAAGTGGAAACAATTCTTACAAGAAGATTAGATATTTGACTTGTATTCCACAACCATAGTAAAGGTGAGATCACAGACCTGAAATGAATGTAAGTTCTATATTTTTTTCAGTAATTTTCTTTATATGGGCACTGAACCTGTCCTTCCTTATCTCCACCACAGAATGCAATGATGTAATTTTGTATGAGCAAAATTAAGCAGAAGAGCTCACTGCATTTCAGTTGAAATTGCATCTGATCACATTTTTGTTAGGATTCTTCAGTAGAAATTAACATATTTCTCACTGTAGTGTTTATGACTAGGGTAAAGTTAATTTTCTTCATGGTAGCTGGTGAGGCAGTGTTTTGCATTTATGCTTGAAACAGTGCAGATAGAATTATAGAGTCAATCATAGTAGCATAGAATCATGGAATCATAGAATGGCATGGTTTGGAAGAGACCTTAAAGGTTATCTAATTCCAATCACCCTGTCATTGGCAGGGACACCTTTCACTAGATCAGATTGTTCAGAATTCCATCTAACCTGGCCTTATACATTTCCAGGGATGGAGATAGCACAGGGAGCTGAGCAGTGCTTGCACAGAGTCAAGTCCATTTCTGCTTCTCACCCCAGCAGTGAACAGGCTGGGAGTGAACAAGGAGCTGGGAGGGGACACAGCCAAGAGAGCTGACCCCTGCCTGGCCACGGGCATATGCCAGATGATGTGGCCTCATGCTTGGCATGTAAAACTGGGGGAAGAGATGAAGGGGAGGATGTTTGGAGTGATGGTGTTTGTTGTACCAAGTCAGTGTTGTGTGAGATGGGGCCCTGCTCTCCTGGAGATGGCTGAACACCTGCCTGTCCATGGGAAGCAATGAGTGAATTCCTTCATTGGCTTTGCTTGTGTCCACAGCTTTTGCTTTATTTACTAAACTGTCTTTATCTCAACTCATGAGTTTTCCAGCTTTTCCAATTCTCTCCCCATCTCACTGTGGGTGGAGTGAGCAAGCAGCTGAGTGGGGCTTAGCTGCTGACTGGGATTAAATCACAACATATATTATTTACATCAATGCCTGACTAGAGGTCCTAGGAAATGTAAACTTCTGACATTCCTGTATGGAATATATTAGTAAGCCAAGAGCTGAAGACATGATGAAACAGGTGGGTAAAATAACTAATGAGCAGATGTGGTGCAAAGATGGATGTTAATCCAACAAATAGAAATGCACATGCACTTACTACTCAATTTAATAGAATAAACTGGTCTCACTCAGAAGCCTTCAGATGATGGATTTGGATGTGGATAGTCTTTATTCACAATCTTGTTTAGCCCACTCAGAAACACCTCAATTTCTATAAAATTGTCCCATTAGTTATTAGCCTGGTTTTGAGCTCATGAGTAACCCACAGAGAGGATGAGAGAACAGCTGTGGATATTGTTTACCTGTTTACCTGTATCTACAGCTTTAAAATATGAACTGACCTCTCCATTTCTCACTAGTCAGTTGTCAGAAGCTGAGTACAAGTAAGCATAGAATTTCAGAACAGTACTTTCTCCTGAAAATCATACCTGAATGCAAGGTACTACTGACATGTGCATTTTATGTGGATTCTCTTACATGAGCATCCTTTTTGTTTATGCTGCCAAGGAAGTAGCAACATGAGTCTGTGACCTAGGAACTTCTAACAAGCATCTATTTAGAGGCTTCTAAGAAAAGCTTCTCACTTTTTTCTAAGCAGGAAGAGGAAACTAGCATCTTAGGGAATACCTAGCTTCAGTTCTAGGCTAACTGAAGAAAACTGTTATTGTTTTTTCTCATGTTAAAAGGTAGGTTTGCTTTGAGAAAATAAGACCCAAATTTGAACAACTGCAAGGAACAGCTGAAAGAGAACTGGGTGAATATCTATCCCCAACAGGCACTGGGAGTATGTGGAGAGCTTAAGAAAACTCCCAAAGCATTATTCCTGAAGAAAGCTGTGACTGAAAGGCCAGAATGTTATTGGGTTGGATGTTTCTAGCCAAATACATATGCCCACAATGTGTGTTTATCTTGGGCTTAGTCAAACTATAATCTTTTTACAGTAAGAGAGAAACAAACAGTTTCTTTCAGTTATGTATCTCTTTTACTCACATAAAAGTGTGGCAGAAGTCAGAAGAACCACATCATTAAAAAAAAAAACAAAAAACCAGTTTAGGATACCTAGTTCAGATGTATTAAATGACACTTTAGACCTCTCAATTAAAATGAGATCAATTGTGGTAAAAGAGATTAAATAAAGATTATCAGATTGAGTAGAAATAGAAAAAGAAGGTGTAAAGGGGAAAGAAAAAAGTCTTTAGTTATCATAGAATGATAGAATGGCTTGGGTTGGAAGGGACCTGAAAGATCATCTAGTTTCAGCCCCCCTGCCATGGGAAGGGAGACCTTCCACTAGACCAGGTTGCTCAAAACAGCATCCAGTGTGGCTTTGAAAACTTCCAGTGATGGGGCAATCACCGCTTCTACAGGCAACCTGTTCCAGTACCTCACTATCCTCACAGTAAAGAATTTCTTCCTAATATCTAACCTAAATCTACTCTCTTTCAGTTTGAAACCATTCCCCTTTGTCCTGTCTCTATATTCCCTTCTAAAAAGTATCTCTCCATCTTTCTTGTAGCTCCCTTCAGGTGCTGAACGCCACAATCAGATCACTCAGTAGCCTCCACTTTTCTAGGTTGAATAATTCCAATTCTCTCTGCCTTTCCTCATAGGAGGAGTGCTGCATCCTGCTAATCATCTCTGGGGCCTCCTCTGGACTTGCTCCAACAGGTCCATGTTTTTCCTTTGCTGAGGTTGCCAGAGCTGGATGCAGCACTGCAGCTGGGGTCACACCAGAGCAGAGCAGAGGGGCAGAATCCCCTCCCTCCCCTGCTGCCCACGCTGCTTTGGATGCAGCCCAGGACACGTTTGGCTCTCTGGGCTGGGAGTGCACATTGCCGGGTCGTCTCCAGCCTCTCACCACCTATGTATGCGTAGACAGTTATTTGTATATATATGAAATACTATTAGGACATATATAAGAGGACAGACATGATGTAGGTTAGGTAATTTGAATATATTTTCCAGCCAAAGAAAGAGGAACAGAAGAACTAAATTTGGCAAAAGTGAAACTGTGAGAAAATAGGACAGCTATCCTAAAGTATATCCAAACAGTAATGACAAGAGAGTTATTTATGCTGAAGGACAAAGTAGGAAACAGAACATTTGTTTAGAAAGTGTCCACAGAGAAATTAGAGAAAGATTTCTAATTATTACAAGAATTTAACTAAGAAAGACTCTTTGCAATTACAAACCTATCTAGTTTAAAGTTTAAAATTCCTGACAGAGTTCTTAAGAACTTTGAATGATGTAGGTTTGCCTATTATGTTAATTGCCTATTATGTTAATGCTTTCTAGCTGATCCAGTCTTAAGCCTTGGTTTGTTTTGAGTTTTATTTTAGAAGCTTTCTGGCTGAAGGCTGTTGTAAAAAAAATTATGGCCAAAATGTCAAATTCTCCATAAAACCCATAATTTTTATACCACTTCTACTGTTTTGTTTTTGTTTTGTTAAGTCTTTGAGCGCAAGTTACTCAAGAGAAGGAAGCAGTTTCTCCCTTGCCTATTCCACTTATCCCTGTGCACTAATACAAAGCCCAGCTGTAGTACAGACCTTAGGAGTTTTATAACCACTTCGACCACAATGGTTGAAGAGCTTTTTGAAAATTCGTGGTTTCATCTCTAATTACATCTTCTGCAAAATACCCTCTCTCTTTTGAGGGAAACCTTAGATTTTGTTGGTAAAAAATAAATGTTTTGGTTAGATCTATTTATGTTAGATGATCTCCTCTAAATAGAATTTGCATTTTCAACAGTATTGGGTATTTCTAGTAGAGCTTTTAAGAATATGTGCAGTAACTGAACATAATCCAGACTTAGAAGACAAATATGAGAACATGTGAATACAATTATAGATGTATCTATTCTACCTTCAATACTTGTAGGTTGGTATCTTTTCTAACATTTGAAATAGCAGATAAGCCTTAGATTTTCCCACTGATTTCTCCTTAGGAATATGAAGCACTTTCCAAATTTAAAAGCAGATCTCTGGCCAGTTCAGACAGGCCTTCAGGTAGGAGAAGATGAAATGTTTGAGCATGGTATCATCCAATTCCCAGTTTATCTCCAATTCCATTGCCAGGGCACATTCCAAATCTGTCTCAGGACTTACATAAGAACTTTGAAGAGAGTTCAGACATCTTTTCTTCCATGTCCAAGTGTTGGAGTCAGTAAGTCAGGAGTCTCTCTGAATTCTTCAGAGAGAAATCAGAGTGCAGGGATTAAATTAAAGCCTTTGGATGGATTGAAGTATGTTAAGCTGCTCACACATAAAATAGAGGTATAAGTTTAAGTTTTAGAATAAGCAAGCAAGTAAGTAAGTAGAATGGGTTTTTAGTGCTTTTAGTAAGTAAAAGGTCTTAAACACCAGTGCAGAAGTTCAAGTTCTAGTGAAGGTTGAAAAACAATAATCCTAGATACTAGAAGTTCTGTGGAGGCTCCAAGAACATAGTTTCAGACATAATAAAGCTATAGTAAGAATATTGCTTACATTTTTCAGATAGAACAAGATAGACCATATGCATAGTTTATACGTAGCCTAGCGTGCTGAGAAACTAGAATTCTAATAGGTTAAGAAGTAGTGGTCTGAGTTTGTGTCTTAGCTTGTTAGGATGTTTCTATATAAGAACATGCATTAAGGACAGCTGGTGCATTTTGCCACTGCATTTTGCCATTGCTTTTGCCACTTGCTTTTTATGCCATGTGCTTTTTTGCCTTTTGCTTTTTGCCATTGCCTTGTTTTGCTTTTGCTTTTGAGTCTGATGTGCTTCTGCAATAAATAATTTTGTAGCAACTATTAGCTGCTTGGCTCATTGGAGAAAACAACCCGAGAAGTCGGATGCCTAAGAGCACCCGGAGGTCTAACCTCACATCCAGGCACTCGTATTTCTTGATCTAAAAAAAAAGTTGTTTGGTTACCAATTAAATTATAATAAGACTATAAGACTAACATTTAAGTTTTTCTTTATAGCTTATTAACAAACATATTGAACTTTTGTAAAAGTCAATGAGCTTTGAATTACAGTGTGTCCCCTAACTATTCCAAGCAACAGTCAGCAGCTGAGGACATTCATGCAGATGATGTGCTGAGAATTATGACACTCCTCGACTCCTTGTCACATTCCATCTCTGTCCCACAGTCCCTACATCCCTGGTAGCCCAGGATGACTGAACTGGAAAGGTGGATTTTTCTCTTGCTTTTGTAACTTTGCCCACTGTAGAAAAATATTGAGGGCTCAGCCCTTCATTTCAGTCTCTCCTCAGACTTTTCCAATATCCTTGTCTCTCTTCTGATGAGGCCTCCTCATGGGGAAAAGAATGATACATTTCAATGATGCATTTCTGGGGACATCAGTAGTTGAAAAGCCCCTTGTTCTTGTGAAATATCTTCTGCCTGGATGCAAGTGAAACATCATCTCAGAGTTTTGTAGAGGATCAACTGATCATCCTGGCTTTTCTATCAGCACCATGAATTTTTAAAGCTTTTAAGGGTGTTAGCACTAACAAATCTGCCAGCTTCTTCCTCAGGCACCTCCATCTGAGTCCTTGGTCCTAATCCAGCAAACTGTTTAAGCAGTTTGAGTGGAAGAGTACATGTGAGTGGAAGAATAGCATTTTGGGAGCTATGCACTGGTTTAACATTGAATATAAGTTTAAATTCTTCCCTGAACTGGAAGTTTCTGATGAAGCAACTCCTTAGCTCATTCATATTATCACCACAGCATGAATTAAGGTGATAAAACAGCTGTATCATGTATGTCCATTGTGCACAGACACAAGGCTCAGAGCACAGAGATCATATAGCACAGCTGGAGGGAAGCAATGATTCTTCCTCATTTTCCCCCAGATTGCTGGAATAAGAAAATACTAAAAAGTGTGGAGATTCTGTTCTTTTTGACACAGTGTATTTGAAATAGTCAGATTTAAGCTGTTAGGGAATAATAATGATAAACATCTGCAAGTTCACGTAGTAAGTATATCTCTAACTTCTTTAATTTAAGAGAAAATAATTCTTTTCCTTTAATTTGCTGCTATAGTGCTATAGTGTTTGCAGGCACATCATTCCTCTGCTATGTGTCTTTTAGTTGTGTTTAACATTCTGCACATTTTCTTTTTTGTTGCTCTTAGCTGAGGCATAAAAGGTTAATACCTCTAATTGTACCTCACGTGTATATATATACATATATTTATATCTATATATGCCATGTCTCACTTTGCTACTGGTGCCAAGGAAAATGTTGGATTCTATTCAGTTTTCTTCATATTCATTTTCCTGCCCACTTAACAAAATTACATTCAATGAGCTGTGGGAGAAATTCACATCAACGGGCATGTAATGCAATTTCTGGTATATATGCAGGAAGAAAAAATCCTACATTTTCTTTCATTTCTGTCAAAATCAATCAAATTGTACTGAACTGAACATAATCTCTTAAAAAAAAAATATCACCCAGGCATTTCCAGTGAAATAAGCCTCTTTTACATGGTAACATGCACATATTTAAGTGGTCTCTGTTTTATTTTTTTTTAATCATGCCTAATTAGTTTTTTTTAATCACCCACACAACTAAGGCTCTTGCCTGCATAATTTATGACATAGAGGGGCTGGTGTCAGAAATCAAATGTTGTAAATTAAAAATAACAAGTTTGAGACTAGTGATTCAATTAAAACCCTAGAAAACATTGGATTATGCATAATTGAGAGCTTGTATGCAGAGATGCATGTCATGCTTGTCAGCTTGGATGGGAGGATTGGATTGGAGCTGTCAAGAGCATTTAAATCAACTCAGTAAAAAAATTAGAAAACAAAGATGATATTTATTATTAACTTCCAGTGTTCAAAAATAAACTGAGAGGTATTTAAATTGAATGCTTAGATGACAAGGCTTTATTTATAGCAGAAGTTATAAAACTCAGTAATAACCCAAGCTGGCACAGATGTAAAGATACTACTGTGCAGCTGAGCTGCAGCCTGCAGTGAGAGGATTCAGCATCTGGCCCCAAATCAGATCCAGCTAATTGAAAGTTATGTCATAAAAGAAGAAATCCAGATTCTTGAAGGGAGCTGTGAATGACCAAATCCTTATTTTTCTTTTCCTTTTCTTCCTCCCAGAGACTGATGATACCCCATGAAGCACTTTATGACCTGTGAGAATATGCAAGAACATCCCAGGGAAAGACTGACTTGTCCTGGTGAACCAGCTCTGCAGGACTACATTTTACCAGCTAGTAATGTTATTTGGTAGAAATAGCTGAGGACTGAAGATTAAAATCTTCCCATTTCAGCCACATCTCAGAGTAAGTTTCCAACTTTATTTGAAATTGTTGAGTCAGCAATAAATTGCACTGTTTAGAGTAAACTTAAAAGCTAGCCAGGATACATCCCACATTTGAAAATAAAGAGCATTTTCATTTCTAGCTTGAGAGGAAAGACTCCAACAAAACAAAATTGTGATTCCCAGGACTACAATGTATTTGTCTCTGAAGTGGGCTCACAAGGGCTCATCCTAGGCCTCAAAAATACACCAAAGAACTGAATGCTCAGGAAGCTCATTTAGCCCTTAGCCCTATGACACACAAAATTAGGTTGTATTTTTAAAAAACAGTCTAGTCCCTAAAGACATAGCCTTTTGGATGACTTGAAATCTCATAACAAGATACCCTGTGTCTTGGTTTGAAAGACAAGTGTCTGCTAAGAAAGGCAGGAGCCTCCCTTGTGTTGGAAAATGCAGACCCCCTCTCTCTGAATTATTATAATTTTGAAATTAAGGGGCTCTCAGACAAAGATATTAGGATAGGAATAACAGTTGTTTACTAGTATGTATAAATAATAAAAAATACAAAGTACGACTTAATAGGAAAATTAAAGTAAAATGCAGTAGTGAAAAAACACTGACAGAGTCAGAATACAACCTGACACCCCATCAGTCAGGGTGTTGGTAGCAGTCCCATTAAATGGTGGCTGCAGTCCTCCTGGAGCGAGAGATGTGGTTCTGTTGAAGCAGAGATCCTGTAGAAGGGTGTAGTTTTCCTCTGAAGGTCCTGTGGTGATGTAGATGGGTCTGATCTTCCTCTGGGAATCCAGTCGATAAAAGGCTGCTTGTGGTGCTCCAAATCTCAGATTACATCCAGGTAGGAAATGTTTGGCTCCTCCCCTGGGTGGAGCCTCTCCCAATGGGATGATGTAATTTTATCAGTCATGCAGTGGGACTCAATGGCCCATTAACANCTGGTTTTAACAGATGGTGATAGAATACATACTTTTGGTTACATCTTGCATTGCAACCTAAAACACCCTGAAGTGCTGAAATCTTTTTTGTTTGTTTTTTTCTTTGATACAGACCCTTTTTCTTGGTTCTTTTTAAGTAAGTCCTAAGACATGAGATATTTTTCCCGTGAAGCTTCTGTAAATCTGTTTGCCAGTATATCCTGCTTCCTAGCAGGGTATCTTACCAATAAAAGCAGGAATGCAAAGGGATCACCATCAGCTCAGTGAGGTGATACAAGAATGTGGTGATGTCAGCCTCTTTAATATTTTATGACATTTAAATTTAAATATAAATATAAGGGAAAATTATTGCCTCAGGAAAGGCAAAAAGGATCTCCAGAAAGTGGAGGACACTATACAAAGAAAATAAAATTCTTATCCTTTGGTAAACAGCTAACTGCTGTTTACATCAATGGGATTTGTGAATGCACATCTGAGAATGGAATCTGGCCATAAGTGAGGTGGAAAAATGATTGATGACTGCCTGACAGTGGAGAACTTGGATCAGCAGTCACACAGCAGAGCTGGAAGTTACTCAGTTTACCTCAGCAGATTTCTGCCGATTTTCCCTGAGAGCTGAGGGGCAGGTGCAGAAACACAGTAGCCCTTGGTACCCAGCTACTCTGGATGAACATAAGCTCCATACAGTGCCACTGGAGACAGCTTTCTGGGGACATGACAGTGGAAGAAACAGACCACAGAGGTGAGTCTGGGCCACCTTTTGTGTACCTTATGCAGGGTGTGCACACCAGCCCTGAAATTGGAAAGCAAAGCAGGGGTGTACTTAGGCAACTTCCAAGGGTTCTGGAGGGAAATAGTTAAAGCTCCTTGGTGAATCTAGAGGTAAGATTTTAGTGGTTCATTTTTTTTAAAAATCTCAATTGGCAATTCCAAATCTTTGCTATACTAAATTCCTCTTATAACCTACGATCACTTGGTAGCATTTACATATACTATCTTTGTATCTCTTTCATCATGTTTCTTTGATGTTTTATTAGTTACAAGGTTTAGCCTAGAAAAGCCTGTGCATTCCTCTTTACTTAAAAAAATTAAAATGTGAAAGATTTTAATTTAAGCCATTCTGAGAATTCTCCAAATTATAACAAGACTATAAATATGAGAAGGAGTCTTATGTAAGCAGAAGAGACGAAGCAGTGGTGTACGATTTTTACTGTATTGGAAATTGGAGCTTTATTTCTGAAAGTTTAAAATATTAAAATAATTTTCCATTTTTATAAGCAAAATCAATTAAATGAGAATATTGTGTAAGTAATAGGAGAACTGCAAGTGCCTTCAACAAAGGTCTAGTTTTGCTCTTATTAACCTCTAACAGTTTTCTTACAAACTTCAATGGGACTAGAGTTCAGCCAGAGTCCCTCCATTTATTAACTCTGGCACCTGGGAAAAGGATCAAACTTTTGCCATTTTTTGGAGGAACTGCTGGTGTCAGTAAGTTAATGTGTAATACGGAAAAAAAAGTTAAATTCCATTTCTGTTAGAGCACAACCCACTATCAAAATTCCCCACTAAAAGATAAGCAAGCCATTTTCTCCTACACCAAAAATAAAATGAAAGTATTTAATTCAAACTGACTTTCTAGACTTAAAGGAGTAAAAACTAGAGACAATTTTTTGCAGGCAAAAACATTAATCATTAATACTGTTCATTGTCATGGGATTCCTCTCTTTACTGTGTTCTACACTTCCACTTCCTGCAGAAACTGAAAGTTTTTGTGATTTCTTCATGGACTAAATCAAATGGAGGGATACTTTAACGACTATTCTGGCAATTTAAGTCTGAGTAGATGCACCCCATAAAAATTCCTGAGGAAAAAAAAGCTGAGTACAGATTTCTAGAATGAAAAGACAGGAAGCAGACTGGCATGATGAAGGCTGGATGTGGATGAGGAAGGCTTATGAAAATGAGGAATGAGATTGTGGGTCTTTCTGGGCAGTTTCTACATTTTATTCTCTGACATTAAAACTTCAGTCTTGGCACTTGGCTCCTCTACCTTTCACCACTTTCACTGCTTCTGCAAATGGAGCATGACGTTAATAATGCCAAGGTCATGGACTTGATCCCCATATGGACAATTCACTTATGAACTGGACTCGATTATCCTTGTGGGGCTATTCCAACACAGAATATTCTGTGATTCTGTGATCTGCAGGTCTGCACAAAGGAAGTAAAAGTCAAATCCACCGACAGTCTGCCTTGTGTTAGAGACTCTCTATAAAGTTTTTCAGAATGTCCCTGACCTGAATTTTACTTCTGGTAGAGACTGTGCTGAGTTTCAAGGGATGAGATGTGTGAGAGAGTACAAAATTTTCATTTGGTCAAATGGCAAATCTAATGTAGTTGGATGGACCTCCATCTAACACTCTGCGCCTCTTCTCTTTCATGGGATCCCCAGGACAAAGTTAGATCATTAGATCCCCCAACTCTGTATGCAGTGTGAGATGAGATAGGACTTGGAAATGTTTTCCATGAAATTCAGCGTTGCATAGGCAGCTCCATAAGATGCCACTGTAAGCATTTTGTCTCAGCTTTCCACTCTCTCCTTGGGCTGGTGCAGTGCTGCCTGCATTGCTGTTAGAGCATGTGTAGGCTGACCCCAGAGCCACATGCAGGTGGGCTGGTGGAAAGGTACTAGGAGTGGTCCAAAGCAGAGCGAGGGGTCATGTTAACAGTAAAGCAGTGTGGGCTATGCACAAAGTTGTTATTTCTACCTCTTGGCTAGCAGTGCAAACATATCCTCAGAAAATTTAATAAGAGAAAAGCGTGTTTCTCGATGCTGACTATGCATAACCAAGAGGCAAGACAAAGATCAAAACTGAGTCACATTAGGACACTTGCAGAGACAGAAGTTTTATGATTCCTGCAGAAACTTTCAGGGAAAGCGCATGACCAGTGCCTGGCAGGTCAGGCAGCAGCTTAATGGACCATATTGGGGTTACAGTCTGCTGTAGAGACATAAACNAACTTTCAGGGAAAGAGCATGACCAGTGCCTGGCAGGTCAGGCAGCAGCTTAATGGACCATATTGGGGTTACAGTCTGCTGTAGAGACATAAACATTTTTTCCTAATCCCTGCTACAGACACCTACCTGTCTTTCTAGATGTGGTCTAACATATCTAGAGAACATTATTAGCAGAAACTTAGGTGCCATGGGAAGACAACCATCTTCCCTCAGGGTGAGGCAGCAGCTCAGCTGGGGCTTTGAAGATCTTCATTTTGGACTTAGATGTTTACAATGGCTGTTAGGGTCCTAATTCTTTTAGTGGATCTAGGCCATAGCATATAGGCAAAGCTTGGTGGAGTCAGCTGAATTTTTTCTTAGAAGTTTTGGGTTTCTTTGAAGCTGAAACTCACAATGGAGCTAATTATAACTTAACTGTAGTTGTCTGCCTAATGCCTTATAATATTCTTGTTTGAGACATTATGTACAATTATTTTTGTACTTTTAAAAGTGTAGTATCATGTTCTCTCTATCTGTAAAAATTAAGAGTGTTTGTGGTGAATATGAATTCTGATATTGGATGGTAGGTGTTGAATTTTATCATAAAACCAGGCATAAGGCATTTTTTCCATTGAAAAGCTTCAATTTTTGCTGATCATTAAAGAAAAAAGAAAGGAACAAAACAAACAACGTTTTAATTAGTTTATGTTGGTCATATTTAATTAATAAAACACATTACTTAATGGGTGTAAATAGTCATGCAAATATATGTGTATTAACTATACATTTTAGTAACTTCCTAGTAATATGCTTAATGCAAAGATTTCTATTCAAGCAATTCAAAACTTGCAATTTTTGATTGAATCATTCACCGACTTTAAGATCAGTAGAAACGGATTCAACCACGCAGTCTGACCTTATGTACTCAAATGCTCATCTGGCAGACCGTGAGAGAGAAAATCCCATGATGGGACTTGCTCTGAAAAGTGTGCACCCAAGAGATTGTGGGAGAAATACTTCATCAGAGGAATGAACTTAAATGTTAGCAGACTGCTAGCTTGCCCTTTCTGATTAGCCTGAAATTACTGTATTGCATTAACTGCACTCCTCTTAACAAGCTACAATACAAGGCTAATGTCATATAGGTAACTAAATATTAACCTTTGTACTAGTACATTTTTTCAGAAGACAATGAAAAATGAATCTACTTGTGTAGCGTTGAGGAATTAATTGGGGCTGCCCCATTTCATAAGACTCGATTAAAAAGAAAAAGGAATTGCATGATGAGAAGCAAAGAAGTTAGAATAGAGAAGACCTCAGTAATAAGAAAATGAAACAAGGGCTTGAAAATGCAGGTTCCAAAATCCCAAATCATCCAAAAAAAGTAGTAAGTGAAATCCCCAAAATACAGGATCAAAAAAACATCAAAGCAAGCACGTATACACTGCCAACAATTAGAACAGTATTAATTAGCAACAATGTTCTTTAATCTATAAATAATAAAGTGATCAAACGGTCCCACAGAGAGGTGTATAACAATACATAGAATTTTACAGTCGTAGGTCAAAAAGTCTATTTAAAATCCCTGTGGCTAATCCAAACATTCAGATTTAAAGCCCTGTTTATCGTTTAGTTGAGAGATCACTCCGAAGTGGAAGAGATGTCAAAATCAGACCCAGTGCCTCAGACAAAATACATAGCACACAATAAAGAAACTGCAGTCTCCAACTCTCTGTAATGAAGGAAAAAGGTGCAGCAAGTAAAAAACTGCAATAAGACAGAATCTATGTTTTAGAAGGAACTTAAAACATCCACTAAGACAAGGAGTGCACTCAGCATCTCAGGAGTGAGCTGTGCCATCTTACTGAAGGTTATGACAGGTGATCACAGAGCTGTAGCAACACTAATATAGATATACAGACGTCTGTGTATCCCATTATATTGTAGGTCAGAATACTTAGAAATATTCTTGATCAAGTTGTGTTAAAAGATTTATAGAATTAAGCCATTTGATATTCTGATGAGCTAAATTAATATTGCTATCTCCATTTAAATACTGAGTCAACTGAAACAAGTTAAATGAGTAACACAAGGTTATTTTTTATCTCATTCTTCCATCTGGAAGACTGCTTTATAATCTGATTAGTCAAGTAGTAACAAGCTTTCTTAATACTCACACAAATTNACTTTATCAATCTTAAAATTTAACTGCGACCTCCAACTTGTTATCCTTTCCAGATGACTTAATCTGAAGACTCCTTGAATGCCTATGCAATTCTTTTATTGAAGTTGTTAATAAAAATATGGATCAGTAGGCAGTTTATAATTACTCTTGCAATAAACTTCCCTATCCAATAACTGTTTCACCACTGACATTTCCCTCGTTTGTTCACGAAATCACTTGTGAGTAACAGAGTCAAAGCACCACTGAAGTCAAGATAGCTTTGCATTACAGAATAGTTTGTAGGCAAAGGGGAAACAAACTGACAGAAATATATCTCACTGAAGCCTTCTTGGCATAAATGTGTCTCTCTTCTTCCCTTTTATTTGAAACTGATTAGCCCTTAGAAGAAATT
>VZTT01060765.1:2610-14781 GCA_013400855.1 Buphagus erythrorhynchus
CTACAAGTCCTGAAAGAGTTTGACCATTCACAGGAATCTGGGGAAGAAGATATGCTCAACTGTCCACTTCTGATATTTCACTGCATCACCATCCTTTCCCTCTCTTTGTAGAAGTAAAAGACTTCTCCGCTTTTCTTGTAGATGCTCCCATTCTGTCTGAAAAGCTCTTACAGATGATGAATAAAAAACCCCAGCCTGAACTCTTGCCCTAACCCTGCCCTCTCTTCTCATGTATACGGTAGTGAGTGTGAGGAATTAATTCTTTGTTTTCTTACAAGCCTGGACAACACTTAATGAGGAAAACTAAGAATCAAGCCTACAAGCAAGAAAGGCAGGATCCCACTACAAAGCATAACGGAAGAGTTCTATCTGTCCACACATCCTTGGAGTAGAAACCTTACAGATCTTCCCTTTCCTTCCTTCACCTTTTAAAAGCTACATATCCTTTGACTGACAAAATCTGTAATCATTTCCATAACCTCCACCCCTCAATACTTAATGTAGAAGCTATCAGAGGCTTGTATCCTGAGAATCTTGTTATTATTCCAGCTTGAACTTCAAACTCCTGAGTAGCTGTGCACATCATGGTCATAGATTAAGTACATGAAAATGCAGACTTCTTACAAGGAGATGTTGCACTTTGTGAGCTTACTGAATGACAATTTTTTGTTGAGAGTGGGTCTGAGCAGAGCACTAATTCTCCTCCCACTGACAATAACACTCTGGTTTCCATCTCTTCATCATGAACACAGTCCAGCACTGAGGGTTTTTAAAAAACCCATTCACAGGTTAATTCTGGAGGCTCAAACACAACAATGTTGTGAAGCTGTGTTCTGTGAGGCTACAGTCACATCACCCATGCAAACTCAACCACCCTAAAATCAGCTGGAGCTGCAAGGCCTCATTTGAGAAAGATGGTGCTAAGGAAGTGCCAAATGCCGGTTCCTAATCCTTCCTGGCACATATTTAAAATTCTGACCTCATTTAGAGCTATGCTGATTCACAACAGCTGGGGCACTGGCACTTGCTGGTTTTTAAGAGATACACAGGGAGATCTCTGCTAACAACAACTGCATCGCACTGGTTGTGACAAAATTAAAGTGGGACCACATATGAGCTCTGGGAAGGTGTTGACCTTACATTTGCAAGTTCATCATGCTATAAAAATGTTTTAAAATGTGCCAGGATGACACTTAATGTGAAAATACGACAAAATTTTCCAAAGATCCTTAATGGACCTAAGGTACAAACAAACAATTAAAGAGAACTTTTGACAACATAAATTACCAGCAAGAAACTGTCCCATTTTAGGGATTTGTTGTATTCAGAGCAAGATGTTCCTTTTTGTTATAAACCAACTGTTAACCTTTAAAAATGTTGCTTTTGTTAACACAGGAGGATAACAAGTCTTAATTTAGTAAGTTGTTACATAAGTATAAACAAAAAAATAGTCAAGGCATTTGTACAGAAAGTCTGGGGGGAAGATCCTGCACTTAGATATCTATACTGAAAAAAAAAAGCACTCGTTCATAGACACAGAATGTATGTAGGGCAGCAAAGTGGAACATAGCAAATTGAACTGCAGGAGAGAGAGTGATTTTAAGATCTATTGTCAACATATACTGTAACTCTAAATAGTGACAGGTGAATTTCTGGAAGCTTGGTTGGAATATGCAGTAAATCTAAAAGTCAGAGATGGTAACACGCTTCCTGATGTCTTTTGTCTGCACAAGGGTTTGATATTCTTGTACTATTTCCTCTTCTGTTTAATCTGGAGATTGTGATGATTCATTAACAGTCTTCTAACCACTAATTTTTTATAAAATACACATTTTCTGTATGCATCTGGAAGTATAGAAACATTAGAAATAGGGAAAATTTTTTTTGCATTAAAAATGTTGGGCTCATGTTTTTATTCACTAAACATTTCAATAATAAAACTGTTATTGCCTTTGACTATTAGATAATATCTTTGAATCTCTTCAAATTTTGTCTTTAGAAATTTTCTGAAATGCCTTTCGTAAAAATGAAATTAGCATCCAAAGTGTCTACCCTTGCTTTAAGAGATGAGATTATGTTTTTTAAATAATTTGTGATTTTTAATCAAAAAATACTTTGGGTGTGATATATCATTTTAATAATCAGGGTTTTACACCACTACGTCATCATTGCCATTGAAAATTATTAGAGTAACATCATCACGGCAAACTATTCTGAAAGTATTTTCCATTTCAAAAAATCATGATTATCCTTAAAAGTGCTTAAAAATCCTGCCTTACTTTCTATGCTATTATAATAATGTTAGAATGAACAACTTGGAAATGAACAGAAAGAAGCCTCTGTGCATTGTTTAGTTCTATTGTAGAGGTATTAATTCAGTAATACTTATCACCACATAAGGAATCCAGTGTTTAAGAGTCCTGCTTATTGAGCATTTATCAAACTTGTGAGTAGAAATAAGGAAGTGAGGCTGGTTTACACAAGTGGAATGCTGTAGCATTCATGTAGCACCCAAAATAGCTTGCACATGATTTTTTGGTTGTTTCCAGCTACTTCAAATACTACACTATTATTTACCAATGGAGAAAATCTTGGATCCATGCCCTTAGCACTTGCCTGCAGAGGAATTGGATTCTGTGTGGATAGGTGGATAAAGAGGCCCAAAGTCATTCCTCTGTTTGGCAGGCAGAGTAGAAGTTGTTTCAGATTCCAGTCAGGAATAACTGTTTTGCTTTGAAGAAGCCAGAATATCCTCATCTCTGAAGAAGGCCATTGTATATTTTATTTATTTATAGTTAAACCCTGATAGTAATATCAATCTGAGTGAAGAACTGAGTATTAAGTCTCCTGGCACAGGTGGTGAGTGAATGGAAAGCAACAGAGGCATGAAGAAACCCCTCAATTTGTCTTTCTTTTTCTAGTCTACTTACCTCCTGTATAGCTTGTAAATATTGTATGGCTAACTCAAATGGGAGCAGAACTGCTCAGCTGATTCAAGGCTTTTGCAGTGATACAAGTTTATAATCCACTATTTCTACCAAAATACTCTCTTCTATTCAGTTATTTTCCATTTGCTGAGCATGGTTCTGGGTACTGAGCTGCTGAAGTTTCTGCCCTTCTAGTGATCACAAAACCATATCCTTGTCCCTCCCTAGTACTTCTCCCTAGTAGTCCCTAGGTGACTACTTTTTGAAAATTAAAGACCGGAATATTTCCTGTGAACAGAGGGCAGTAAAAGCATAGCACTGCAGCTACCATGACAAACAAATCCATTTTCATGAACTAGTGTTATGCCTAGCTTGGGCTTGAAGACCTGCTGTCATGATTACCTATCACCCATCATGAGAGGATAATATCAATCTCTAATTAGTTTTGACACTCTCTGTGGGATGAAAGGTTCTATCTAAATAACAAATTTATTCCACCTTAAAAGTAGAAGTGAGAGTTCTGTAAGTCAGTGTTCAAGCAAATGAAGTATAAGCTGCTCTTTGTTATCCTCAGTATGTTCAAAAATCCCCTTTACTTCTTCCTTTTACTTATGAATTTTCTGTATAGCATCATCCTGTATAGAATTTCATTAGTATGCTTAAAACCACATCACATAACAAAGACATAAAATTATCTGGAAAGTAAAGCTGGCATTCAGAGTAGTTTCCCAATTAACTTCTATTTTATCGGAAATAAGAAAATTGCAGATATAAAATCCAAACACTACTAATAGCAATAATCACAAGAGAGGAATGTGAATGAAAGGTTAATAAGCTGTACTTGAATTTGTTTTAAAATGTGTTCTAGATGTAATTTAGGAGACCAAATTTAGGAGCTTTCATTGTCTATGCAGTCACCAGTGAGAGAAAAGTGCCTCCAAGTGACATCACACAGCACCCTGCAGACTATAAAGCATCCTCCTGTACATGTATCCCATTTCATCAGTGATAGTGCTAAAGACTCTATTAATCATAGCCTTTTGTCCACATTTGTGAGAGTAAAGTGTTATTAAGTAATACATTACAATTAATATTTTGACTATGCTATGTTTCTATGTGTTAATTATTGTCCTTATGGAGTTCCTAGAAAATATTTTTATCTTTCTCCTTACTATAATACTATATATTAAAATACCTGTGGCTGAGCTGAGAAAATAATCCAGAAGCACCTACTGAGGTAAATAAGATGCTGCTCCTTGACTTTGATGGCAGAGGGATCATCCATCCCAAAATGACTTTGCAAATACTCAGCGTAAGGATTTATTATAAAATATGATCGAATTATGTTCATGCTAAAATCTTATTACAGTTTTTTAGAAAATACTTCTTATTATGTTAAAATATAATAACTTGGTTTTTTTTCATTTTTCAAATAGGTGAGTATTTTAGTAACCAGTGGTAGATTTTACCAACCAAACAGTCACATACAAGTAGCAGTAAACCAAAGACATCTGCTTCATGTGCTCTTCAGGCACTTTATACACTGAGAAATGGAGAAAAGGTGATTGATTTCCAGAATAAAAAATGTTATTAAGGAGATTCTGATCTTCATCATGTGACTTATTTTGCATGACATTAAAACAAATAATCCAATCATACTGGAGCTGTAACAGCAATCATGTGATGTCCATCATAGTAGATGTGAGGTTCCTATTCCCATAGCAACATCTGTAGCACTCATGCTAATCACTTTAAATTAACCTTGATATGAAAAAATGCCCTAGGGATAATGCTGTTGTTGTGGTAGTTCACATGAGTAGCATGATTTTCTAATAAAACTTCAGAGCAAAAATAAGGGTGATAATGAGATGTCCTGTTAGGACATTTTTTTTAATGAGCTTTAGTTAAACCAATACATTAGTACCAGCATCAGGATAATTATGAATATCATAGATAACAAGCTGTCTTATTGATTACTGCCCTTTCATAACTCACTGTGGTTAATTTAGAGTGTGCACACGAACCAAACAAAAGGCACAAACCTGACATGGTATCTGAAAACATAACTTTATATTTTAATACTTCACCTCTTCTTAAATGAGAATAAAATAAGACCAAACATGTCTACTTGTGTCTTTTGGTAAGAGCCACACCTTGCATGTGCTAAGGTACAAGCCTGTGGGACTTCAGCACAACACAAGAAATCTTCAGAATTTGAGCTGAGCTTGTCTGGTGGGAAGTTGCCAGCTTAGCAGAGCAGAGCATGAACAGACATTTTCACACAGTGCTTGTCACTCCTTGAGTTGAAGATTTTCAAACTTTACAGAAAATTTTACAATGAGAAGTCTTTGCACACATGAATATATCCTTACACGAGAAGTATCTGAAGAGCCTGCTGGAAGATGCAGATGTGCATATATGGCAAAGGTACCCATAGCAGAAATACATTTGGGCTCCTGGAGACAGCTGACAGGTGAAATTAACTGTTGAAAATGCTCAAACTAGAACTGGTTTGAATGCTAAAATTCATGGTATGCAGAGAAGCTGAAGGCAATAAGGTCCCTCAGCATGCTGGCCACCCTCTGCTAGGGGTGGTGGTTGTGGAAAGGATACTGTGAGGCACTTCAGCCAGCCCTAGAGATCCTGGAGAAGGAGCCTACATGGAGGCACCCCTGGGCAGCCCCAGGACAAAACAAGGCCCTTCCCCAACCCCAGCCCAGCTTCTGGGCTGCCTTCCCTGCTTTTAGTTATTTCCTGCCTTATAGTTAAATGTTAGTGTTTATTTTATATGCCTTTATTGTTACTACATCAAATTTACTGTATTTCACAGTAGCTTTAAAATATGATGCTGTGGTATCCTACTGCCTTCTTTTATGGTGACTAGTTTTAATTAGAGAAGGAAATATGCAGCATTATTAGTCTACCAGAAAAATGGTTATACTGCTTTCCATGAGAGAATATACATACTTACCAACACCAGCTAGCTGTTAGGTTAACAAGTGAATGCAATATAAAGCGGGTGCCTATAACAATTACAGCAATCCAATGTAAAAATTTTTCTTTTCAGCTCTTCTTCCATATCACTAGCCTTGGAGCAAGCAAGGCTATTTAATGGCTTCTCTTTTCTACCCCAATAATTCCATCCTGTGGAATTAAAATTGATTTTCTTTTAGCTCATGAAGATCCAGTGTTGGCTGTCTTTTCCCTGATGCAAAGCCAAGGGAACACTGTGGAGCCTGTCCATAAACTTTAGTGGACATTGAGTCAACACATAAATATGCACCAGTGACAATGACAGAAAGCAGGGGCAGCGCTATTTTGACTCTCAGCAGGGAATCTCAGCTAAGAAAGCAGTGCCAAAGGCTTTTCACAGTCAAGCTATTGAGAAAGCAAGAGACTCAGTGTGAGCTGGAGTTTGTTGTTGCTAACGAACCATCTCTATAGCCTAAATCACAAACTTCAGTGGTGAAATTGCACCCTCAGCAGCAGTGCCCTGGAGCTGCTGCCTGAGTAAACCTGAACTGCCAGCCAAAGCCTCATCCTGCCTTCCTCCTGCTGTGCCAAATGACTACTGATTCAGCTGAAACCCTCACTGCCCAGCTGCAGCAACACGCTTCAAACTCAACATTTCCTCTGCTCCCAATCTTCCTGGCTCATACAGGGAGTCTCAAGGAACTGAGTTCTCCATCAGTAAAGCAGCAACACCAGAGCATAAGGGGATTTTCATTCATACATACCTCAGGTAGGAATCTTTTGTGTATCAGAGTGGTTGTGGGGTGAGATTTTGAACCACCATAACGAAATTAGCAAGTCTCCCAATTTCCTTCACTACTTGAAGCATTGACATGCAGTGCTGATAACAACTGCTGATGTCAGATGTGGATTTTTTCAATTAAAATTATGAAACCCTTTTTTATTTCCTAAAAAGGTCCAAAATTTCTGGACTGAAATTTTGGTAAGGTTTTGCTGTTTTCATGTATACAAAAGAAATCACAGGTTTTCACTTAGATTCCATTCCCCGGGCAATAAAAATTAAAAAAAAAAAAAAAATTAAAAAAGTTTGCTTTCATCTGGCTTATCTTCCATTTTCTAGGGGGAAAAAAAAAGTCCAAACACTTTTTTATATCTGCTAGAATAATTACAAATCCTAAAGGAAAATTTTCCAAAGTTCAATTTTTGAGCCTTAATACACACAAATAAAAGATTATACAGTTGATATATAAAATCAAGCTCTGAAGTTTAACTTGTAAGCTCCTTGGAGCCAAGAACGGATCACATTTATCTGTAAAGCAACAGACATACTTCCCAGTTTTCTATGAACAGCAAAGTAGCAGTGGGATCTTTTTGAGGACTTAACAAGGATGGATTTGTTTTGTTAGATT
Source organism: Buphagus erythrorhynchus (assembly GCA_013400855.1). Classification (NCBI taxonomy): domain Eukaryota; kingdom Metazoa; phylum Chordata; class Aves; order Passeriformes; family Sturnidae; genus Buphagus; species Buphagus erythrorhynchus. Next base: position 9,920 of record VZTT01060765.1, read on the forward strand.
TCTTCTCTATCAGCTTAAGACAAATGAAAGCTAGAAAAATTCAGTTGCTTCCAGATAACAAAGTGCAAGTTCTCACAACAACACACACCCACGTAATTCTTTTTTTTAAATAAAACCGGTTTTCTGTTTGTTTGTTTGAATAAAATGGTTCCTATGATTTGAGCCCCTTCTTCCTGCATGTGGAGACCAATACCAATCGTACAGAAGACTGTGGCAAAAACGAATAACTGTCTTATTAGGCAAAATCAGAATTATGTGGATGTTGATATGGTTTGCAAAATGAAAATACACCAAATTCTTGTTGTTAAGGTATATGATCTTTTTGTACCATTTTAAATTCTCTGAGCATACAAAGCAGTTGTCTTTCCCTCCTTTTCATTACCTGCAACACACTTTCTCTGATAGATGACCTTTTAAAAATATTGATAATGCCACCATCGCTATTGTGACCTGCCAGAGGGACTGTGTAATTTGACAAGAATGAGAGATTTGCCCTGACTGACAAAGTAAATAAATTTTGTGAGGAGAACGTGACTGTGTGTTTACTTTGGCTTCAGGCAGACTCTTGCATTTCAAGTGAGTGCTGTATGAAGCAGTACTCAGAAGTTTTCGTGGAGTTCTTATTTCCTGAGACTGTTGTGTCCTGGAAAATATGTCTGAGCCCCAAACAAATGCAAGTGAATCATTAAACAAAAATAAATTTTGGAAAATCCATCTCCAAGTCGTATGTATATCCTGAGTGAGTCTGATATTTTCCCTGTGTGGTCAGTGAACTGCTGTGAAGCCATAATTTATAAAGCATTAATGTTTGCAAAAGATGGTCTCTAGGACAAAATATATGCATTTTTGGCAGTAGAGTGAGAAAAAGCACATGTAGGTAAAAAAAAAGTAGGACAGGAGTAAACACAAGTGAAAAAATAGGACAGGAAATCATAAAGAGCAATTTTGCACTGATATAACATATGACAAAAATTTACCAGTCAGTTTTCCTTTCATGCTTTTGTTCTGATTCTCTTACCACCATGAAAGTAAATTGTTGATCTTGATAGAGATGAAATGGGTAGGAAAAAAATCTGTCAGGAGTATCCAGCAACAAAAGTAGATAATTTGTCAAGACAGCACAATTTTCAATAAATACACACAACAGAAGATAAATCTCAGAAGCTTCTATATACAGGTAATCATTTCAAATTAAGTGCATTTTACAAACCTTTTCCTAAAATGGGACTAATTCTTACCAACAGAGTAGGAGTTTCAGACCATTACAGTAAGAGAGATAAAATAGAAAGGAATAGCCTCACTCTAAGTCCATCTTTATAAATAACAGCCAAATCATTCCTACATGCTGCTGCTTCTTGCAGCATCAGCTGTGCACCACCCAAGGCTGATCTCTCTGAGAGATGAGGCTTTTTCAGATAATATGTGCTAATAAAACCATTCAATATTACACTCAGGCACTAGACAATCTGGTTAAGATTTGATTCCTAGATCAAACAAATTGATATTGCATGGCAATTATTTATGCTTTGTTCTGAACTCTACATGGTGCATAATAATCACATATGCTCTTGCTCAGTATCTTGTCACTTGAGTTAAGTCATCAAAAGGGTGGGTCAGAAATAGTACAGCTAGAGCTGAAAATATATTTGTCTGTGTCACCTTCACACCATATGTGTAATTTTACTATTATTTATTCCACTTTTCTAGTTCTTGCTAAAATGTTTTCTGCAGATGCTGTCAGAAGAAGAGCACAGCTCAAGATCCTTATGCTCCTCAGGCTCTTCTACCATCAACAACCAGCAGCAGTTACTAAGTACATGCCAAAATGTTCATTTTATTCCTAATGGGAGTCCCAGCACATGTGTTCCTTTAGCTTCACTTTTCTACAGATGCAGTGATCAAAAGAGAATCTCAGTGTCTAAGACTAATGTAGGAAATAAACCAGGAAGACAGATGATGAGATAATCAAAAGGACAAATAACTAGGTCTCCAAAATACTTGAATTGTTTCCCTTTGATATGCCAGTGAGGCTCTATGGGGTGGTTCAGCAATTTACAGGCCATTCGTAAAAGAATAAATTTCACTTTTGACCTGCTATTCAGCAAAAAAATTTATGCATCAAATCCTTTTTTATCACACTAGATAACCAAATCTCCAAAATATTTTCTATGTTTTTTTTGGTGGGCTGACCTTGACTGAATGTCAGGTAGCCACCAAGCCTCTCTACCATTCCCCTCTTCAGAAGGATAGGGGTAGAGAAAAACAATATGGATTATAAAACAACTCATGGGTCAAGATAAAGGCAGCTCATTAAAGCAAAATCAAAGTTCATGTACAAAAGCAAAGGAAAACAAAATAATAAATTTTCAAACAGAATCAGACGAGGCATATGAAACCCCTGTTGCTTTTGAGTACTTAATATCACTGTATTTACCTGTAGTATTTAAGTTCTATGTGCTTTTATAAACATACATTCTGACTCTGGGGATTCTTTTTTTTAGATTTGTGTAATTGAAGAATTATCTGTGAAGCAATGTTTTTTGAGATTATTGTCAGAAGAGAAACAGTATAGCACAAGGACCTCTTAGACTCCACTCATCTCTAAACAACCCCTACTAAAGGTATATACATGTATATGAATTTGAAGGCAAAATGGGAAGGGTCAATATGGTTTCCTACATGTTCAGGACCTCTGTATTTAAAAAAAAAGAATCAGCCTTAGACTTGGATGAACTGTTTTTTATTTTCCACCAATATTAACATTCAGCCATTGTCAGAATATTTGAGAGAACGAAAACTCAATTCTCATTAGAATTCCATTTCATGCAGTAACAGGGCAATGAAAAATAAGTAGTATACTCTTTGGAAAGCATTTTCAAAAGGATTCAGCAGTTCAGGAGACTTTATGTGACTTCAGGAGAAGGCTGTTTGGTCAAACCTTAGAAAAATACCTCACACCACGCTTTTTTACCTTCTCCCAACAACACACAGGGAATGGAATCCTGGTCCTATATAATGCTGTGGGAACTTTGCTACTGACTTCATCAGAGATAAAATTATTTTTATCACAGTCCATTTATGCTCATTATGGAAATGAGACAAATATGAGGAAACTGCAGTTATTCTACTTATTCACTGCTCTCTTCAAGAGAGACAGAAAATCAGGGCAAGAAGTATTGGAGACTGAATGGAATTATTTAAGAAATCAGAAGCTTTTTATCCTACTTATTATTCCTGTTTGGTTGCTTTATGGTTTGGTTTTTATGGTGCTGTTGCTGTTTTACACAAAGGGAAAAAGTATAGACAGAGAAATAATTGAATGGTTAATTTAGGGTCTATTTTACCCCTGGCCGGTCAACAAACAGGGACTGCAGGTAGACTCATTGTCTAAATAGAATTTTCACAGTATAAGATGTAAAAAGAATAATGAAGAACACATCAGGAATATTTTACTATTGCTTGTTTGACTGCAAAAAACTCTTGGACACTCTTCTTGTCCTTGTTCAGGTATGACAGAGCTGCCTCTCCAGGATAAGGTATCCAGTAAAGTAAAATAAATAAAGAAGGGATTCCCACGGGTCAAGGTGTGCGGACAACCTCACTGACTCAGGCTGATATTCTCTAGGGAGCCCAGAAATGCAGCCCTGGGGAGCTCATCAGGCAGAAACAGGAGGTGTGAGGTGGCATTAACACCAGAGAGCTCATTATCCTGTGATAATCTGTCACTGACTGAAAAAAAGACTTGTTTGCATAAAGTAGGTTTTTTACCAGTATTCTACAAGATAGGCAACATTCGATTTTATAAGGGCTGGAGTCACATCTAGAAACTATGGAGGCTTCTAGCAACTGCCAGAAGAGGAAAGCAGTGACACTGCTGCAAAGCTGGGCCTTTTCAGTACTCTTTTTTTAAAAAAAAAAGTACAAAGTAATCAACAGATTGGCTCCTAATATCTTAAACTCATCTCAGATCAAGTGAAGCCCAACACTTTTTCCCAAACAAAATGGGTTGAGTTGGACTGAGTAATTTGTACACCTTATGTACAATATATCCCATCCTGAATCTAAGAAAACTCTAAATGCACTGTTTGCTTGCACAGGTCTTTATTGCAACACCATGTGAACTGCAGTTCTGAGGTGTCATCTTCCTAGTTGTCAAAAATAGCTAAAAAAAAAAGAATTGCAAAGTGAATGTCTTTCATCCTTTATCTCAGATATAACTGGACTTCCCTGGATTTCTCTTGCAGAAGAACTGGCTAAGGCTAGAAATTTCTGTCTTATATTCCCAAATTGGGGCTAAAAGACTAAACAGAAAAGTTGTTGTTTTTTTTAAATTAGATGTTCATAAGTCTTGCATGTCACAATCAGTTTAGTACCATCGACAGACCATCCAGAATTTGGTGCTCATATGTTTCTTCATATGCTGGGCTCTTTGATCGAATGACATCTATGCTGCATCATCTTAAAACAGATTAATTTCCCTCATTCAAAGGACAGATGTAGCAGAGCCAGGAACCTTATGCAGAATCATGTGGATTTGAGTGTAGCTCACTGGAGACACTCTGGCACCCCCAACAAGGTAAAAATTGCAAATGAAACTATTCAGACAGAACTTTTAACTTTGGTTCAAAGAAAAGAAAACAAAACAATCATGTCAAAATTGACATTTTCCCATAGAAAGTATCAACTTTAAAAGGAAACCACAGATCCGAAGTGGGAAAACACAAGTTCTGATTAGCTTTACTAATTACAAGTGGCTCAATAAATAAAACTGTGAATATTATATCTTACTTTTGATTAATAAATAAAACAGTAAAATATTATGTTTTACTTTTGCTTCACTAGAGTTACATATATCTGCATCC
>VZTT01060769.1:2899-16526 GCA_013400855.1 Buphagus erythrorhynchus
GGGGCCGCTCCTCGCCGCAGGTCCCGGGGCGGGACGGGCCGGCTGACCCCTCCCCGGGGCCGGTTACGAAATCCCGGGGAGACCAGCCCCGTCCCGTCCCGCCCAGGCCGGGGGCAGGCCGGGTGCGACTGTGGCACGCCGCGCCGGCCGCGGGCCTTTGCGAGAGCCGCGTTTAGAGCAGTGCCGCGTTCTGCCCTGCTCTGTCCCGTCCCGACCCCGCCGCCCTGCTCCTGCCGCCTTGGCTACTACTGAGGGGCTGGAGGGGCAGCAGAACTCGAAGCGGTTCGGCCGGGGGGGAGCTTAATTTCCCGTATTCCCTGCTGCCGCTCCAAGCCCTGCACTCCGCGCTCCCTGAGCGAGTTCCACACCAGCACGAGGGCTCCGTACGAGCGCGGGGCAGCTCGTGGCCATGTGCGCCTGGAACACTTCTCCTCTTCCCCTAGCTGAAGAAATGAACCTGAACACCACCACTGAAGAAGTGAGCAGTTTAAATAAATGAATGACGTTAATTTAAGTTCACACAGGAGCTGGCTTGGGTACTCATTTTGTTTAAGCTAATATTTCTTAAATTACCTTAAAACAATCAACGAGTTTATGCTAAAAGCAACATAATGTTTTTTTGCTTTTACAGTACTTTGCCACTTACAGAGAAGTAAGTAGTCACGAGAGATTTACACAAGTTTAATAAAATTAATCTAAATTACATTGTCTTCAAAGGTGGCTTTAAAAATCAGTATGATCTAAAGCTTAATAGAAACGTGTTTAGATGTTTAATTAAAGCATTCATTACATTGAAAGCAGATTGATATCCCTGGAGAAAGTTGGGGTTTTTTCAGCGTATCTCAACCTTTCTGCTCAGGAGCTCTCGGCATAGCCATGCCCACCGCTCCTAGGAGGGGACCACGGGCACCGCGGCGTGGTGCCGCAGCCAGCCCGTCCCAGCGAGCGTGGGGTGCGGGATGCAGCACGGCCCCGCTGCCAGAGACAGACTGCTGGCAAAATCAGCTCCAGCACTTTGAACTACTTTATTTTAAAAGAACTCATTTATAAACTCAGAAAACACAGATTACAACAAAGAATCATGTAACTGCCGTTAAAAAGGGGACTTATTTTCAGTGAGGAAGCAATACACTGTCTTAAGTTTCCTATGTGAACTATATGCCCTTCACTACACATTTTTTATGATGATCACATCACACAGTTCAATGTGAATAGTTTTGAAGTACCCCTAGGACGATGATTATTGGTGAAAGCCATTGGGGCAAAGCATCTTTCACTGGTAAGTTTTTGCTGAAGGGTGTTGGCTAGGTAGTCAGAATAGAGCTAATTTGCAGAAAGGATAAAACAGGAGTATCACCACTTTTAGCCTGGTTTCCCGGAGAAATCACTTGCATGCTGTGTTCATGGGGATGGATGAGTTTTCTTAATAAATCACAAATTTACTTGCTAATTTCAACCAAGGAGAATTAGATCACATTAATGTATGTCATGGAAACAAGGATTAAAGGAGAGGAAAACAGGAGACTCTTAGCGCATCTACTGAAGAAAGGAGTAGTTAAGGTCAATCCTTGTTAGTGACCAAAGAACCCACGGATGCAAAGCCGGGGGAAGGTAGCTTTAGGCAGTTCCCTGCTAGCAGACAAAATTCTGGTATTCTGCCTGCCACTGAAAGTGGAGTCATCCATCTGTTTTACATAGAACTTTTTGAACATTTCCTCATCTCCAAAGTTTCACAGGAGCCAGGAAATAATTGCTTTAATGTAATCAAAAGCCACATAACCCATAGATAATGTTTTACATTCTCAAATTGCTTGAAAGAATTGAACTGAAGTCTGACTACAGCCATTCATCAGCCAGTCCCAGATGGGTCCCTCATACACGAGATTCCTACCCAACACTAATTCCCTGCTTGGCACTGATGGGAACAGTTTCTGTCCTTCACACAACTAATGGACCATCAGATGATGCAATTTGGGGAACTAATGGATAACAGAGAAAACCAAATTTACAGAGGAAAACCTGTAGATTTTGTAAAAATTTTTGTAAAAAAACTAGTAAGAATAGTAGGAAGTCTTTACACCAAGCACATATAGAACTACACCGAAAGAAGCTTCGTTTCTTAAATCAGTAGAGTGACAATATGGAGATTTTTAAGGCTTTAGAAAGAAAAACAAAGCTCAGAATGTAAGTTCTATCTTGAATATTGTTGCAGCCACATCTTAGGTGGACTCCTGTATGAAGACAATGGTTAATACTAAAGTATTTCCCTCCTCAAATATTATCAATATTATTGCTTCCAACAATATCTGCAGAATACATCAGATTAATTTTCATTTGGAAATGCAATTGTAGGCAGTCTCCTTGTCATACATAGTTATAATTTCCTTGTAATTAACATAAATATTTCTGTTAGAAATCAGAGACAGTATTGCAAGTGCTCTGCCCAGAGAACTATTGATTGACTACATTTAATGTTCTTTTTACATTAATAATTTAAGATTAAGCTTCATAAAATATATCTTGTCCCCCATAATTTGCCCTTATATGGCTCTTAACATAGGAAAATCTGGGGGACTTGTCTCAGTTACTGAAGATATTTTATTATCTCGGTTATTCTTTCTCAGAGAAAAAAAACCCCAAACAACCAAAACCAGTGTCAGAAATAATAATGTAATAGGATTACTGTACACAGCATATTGCTATTTTGACCATAAAATGTTTCCATGACAGACATGCAAACATACCAGGCCAGATGACTTCAAGAATGGTACCCATTCTTTTGATTAAATAGTTTGCATTATCTCATCTCAACCCCTCTTTTATCATACCCAGATGAACTGTCTTATGCATTCACATGATTTTGACATTGTCACATTCAGATACTTATTGCAACTACCTAGTTTCCAGATGCTACAGAACAGTACAGCATCCCATTCAAGATTCTGTCCATCAGAAGTTTTATGAGTCTGCTCTTAAACTAGAAACTAACATGGAAAATGTGAATGTTATACCATGTAGAGGGTTGTTCTATACAGGTTTCAAGTCTTGAGCTAAAGGACACTTCAAAGAAAGTGAATTTTTGAGATTTAAGTTTTAACTTTCTTTTTTTGAAGAGTGGTTTACTTTCTAAACAGCATATTTGTGCTTTCAGTTCTTCTGTGTTTATACAGTAGTAGTTACAACCTCCAGAGCCACAATTCTACCACAGCTGCAGGTCCTGAGGAGCTGGCTTACGGCAAAGAGGCTTCGGAGTTAAATACAACCATAAATCGAGTTTCAACAGCTTATAGGAATAGGGAACATGAGAAAACCATGCTGCTCAGACCAAAGGTCCAACTATCCTAGTAGCCTATTTCCAGAATAACAGCCCAGTATAGTGTTTATTCTTTTCAGTTTAGTCTCTCGTATGTTCTCAACGTAGTGACTATTCAGTGGGATTCTGGATAGTAGAAATGGGTTTGGCCCTGTGCCTGTTTATGGTATTGCATCATTTCCAAACTAATGAGAAAGATCAGTCATTAGCCAATACAGGACACTCAGGAAGAATGTAAGAATCAGGCATGAGCAGAGTAATCCTGTACCTGACATATTCCCCTTTCTGTCAATAAGAAAATTAGTAATTTCTCAAGCAAGAAGTTGCATTTGGTTATTGTTTTTAGTGGCTATTGAGAGCTCATCCTTCATTAATTTCTTTGGTTCATACTGAATTATTTTAACTACTCAGCAGCCATATTTGTAGATATCATGACAAAGGGGTCATCAAGTAGTGAAACTTTTTACTACTGTCAATGGGGTAAATATGCTCCATGAGGGTGACTCTTTGAAAGTCATCAAAGGAGGTCCAAGTCTTGATGGAGAAGATTTGTGATTGCTCTCTATCAAATACAGGATAAATATATTGCCACCGAAAGCTGTAAGGGCCAAGTTAAAATATGAGCTTTTAGTCAGTCATTTTACATTCCCTATATCACCTTATCTTTAGGTGTAAAGTTGAGGTTTCCACAATATGGAACATACTGTGATTAGTCCAGGGTATCATGGTTAGTTTGCTACTATATGCAAGCTGCTGCCTCTTGTTGTTGAACAGACCAAGCTGAATGGTTAAAGGTCAGTGTCCCTCTGCATTTGCCTTAGTAGGGCTCAGGGTCTTCTACCCAAATTGTTACATTCATGAAACTTGTAGAGATTTACTATCTTGGAGACAAATACCCTCCACTACATTGAATTAAAACTGGAAAATACATTTAAAAGTTATTGGAAAGACAAACAGATAAACTGGTAGTGCAACTGCAGAAACTTATCTGTGGTAAACAAAAACCAGAATAAAGCAGTTATAAAAGGTACTTGCCATAATGCTGCTCTGATTGAAGTCGATGGATATGAAGCAATTGGCTTCAAAGGAGGACCAAAGTAGAGCCCATCCAGCGTCTCTTCAGAACTATTTCCAGCAGAAATGTCACAGCCTGTCAAAATAATTCATATTACATGTGGAAATTTTTCATTATGTTCTCTAAGAAAAATGGTTATTTCAAAGTCACAAGATTTTTCTTCTAACATTGTTTTGTATTAATCCCTTCTTTTTCAAACTGCACAAAAAATTTAAATTGATCATATAGCTCAAGGCAATTCCAAAGCTTACATTCATTGCTGATGGTGATTGAAGTGATGGTTATTAGAGACCTAAGCAGCTGCATTGCCATCAGGGTCCTGGCTCAGAACTGAAAATTGAGGGGTTGCTGAGCCCAAGCTGAAGTTCAGAATATACTTTTATCACTGGGAGGCAAGAATTACTGTACAGTTTGCAATTTTTTTCAATGTCAGACTCAGTTTAAGGTTTCTGAAAGGCTACTGTTGTGTAAATAATTTTGAATACTGCCTTCCACTTCACAGTTTTAAATATAAAGGTCTTTGTTCTTATTTTAATTGTTAAAGGAAACATTTTAGCAGCACAAATAGAAGACTTGCAGCAGAATCTTGCCCTCCTGAACCATCTCAAAGTTTCAGGTTTCTCTTCAGAGAAGCTATGATTTTCTTTCTGGGCTTTCAACTCAGCCAATAATCAAGTCACTTCATATAGGTCAGTTTAATTTTCTTTATCTCAGCTGCCACACATGTAACATAAGAGTAGACAATAACCTCCCTTAAAGGCTTGCCAAGAAGAACTAAACTATAAGATCTTCAAATGAAACACATAATAAAAAATATTTAAAGTAATTTGACATTTAAAACTAGAACTGGGTAACATTCTACATACCTATATAAGACTTGATTTTACTTTTGGATTATAGGGTAGATGTACATTAAGCAAAATCTTAGATAATTTATACATTTTACCACTAGGGATATACTACCTTCATTTAGAAAAGCTAATGTTAATCTAAAACCCCGTCATTATTGCTATTTGATACACAAATACTTAAAGAGATTCTGTCCTACAACTTATTTAAATATATTTTCAAACATCATGAGAAATATATTTTTAAATTACTGCCTTTAAATGTATTAGAATTTATACATATGACCTGCATTTCCCAACATCTGTACAATATCTAAAGAATGCCTTAAGTTTCTATTACCTGTGAAAGCAATGATTTTCTAAATTCTTTTAATGCAGATATCATGAATTTAGCTTTTTTTTCTACATGATATTCCATTCACTCAATTTCACTCATCACATTTTAAAATATGTATTCATTTCAATAGGAAACAGTTTCTGTGTTTCCACCTTCTACCTGATATTATAAAACCACTGTAAAGCATGTTGCAACTCTATATCAATATAGCCTTTAAACTGTCCTTAAATCAAATAACAAAAGAGAAACTACTAGAGTATCATTTGAGTGAGACCTGCTTGCTGGGAAGAGGTGGTGTTTGTTAGGTATTTTTGGTTTTATGATGCAGCTATGTAAGTTTATATTGCATTTATGGTGATTAAACTGAAATGATAAAATAGCATGAGGTATATATATCTAAAAATAAAAATGTTTTACTCCTTAGTCTGTGAGACAAGGCCATTCCTTGAGCAACTCCAAACAAGCAGGATTTTTTTTCATAGTACATTTTACAGCTATTTGGACAATTGTAGCTTATAAATAAAATAAAACTTAGCTCTTTATCTATGAGTTATTACTTATTTGTATTTCTCATTTTCAGAGCATATTTTTCACCTTTCCAGTACAGAATACATAACATCTAAACAGCTTTTATTTGCTAAAAAGAGTTAACCCATTTTTTTTTCCATGAGAGAAGCTTAATTTTGATGGATAAGAAAATAGTTCTAAGAAGCCTAAAGAGATTTCTTGAGACAAGAACCGTTTCCAGTGGCATTGTTTTTCAGACTAACAGTAAATGATAACCAGTGATACTTTGGTATATAAGGAACTACAACTGCAATGAAACAAGGTAACAACAGAACTGTTAACATTTCTCTCATGGTACTCATGATACTGGTCTTGTGACCAGCCCAGTGCCACCTTTTTGATCTGATTTAGCTCTGCTGTACCTGGATAGCTGGTTATCCTCACTTACCATTTGGTTCATTATCCTTCTGAGGTCCTTTCCAGTGTGAATTACCCTATGATCTTGTGATCCCATGATTCTTCATATTAATTGGTTTAACATTTCTGTTAAAACCTCAGACCAGGAGAGAAACTGCACATGAAAAACTTCCATAGGTATACAGAACTTCCTTACAGAGGATGGACTGATGTCTCTGAGCTCCAGTCAGCCTTTAGAAAGGTTAGCAATGAAATATCAGATAATTTGTTTTGAGGTATTTTTCTACATTTGAGAGACTGTTTAGCATGATGTAAAGTCAAATTAAAAGTAGGACACAAAGCTTTTGGGGGAACAGACACATGCTAAATAAAAGTGGATGCTGCTACTGCTACCCTGCAGGGCCTTACAAGATATCATGGAATGTGTCAATGTGATTTATTTTTATGAATTATTCCTACAGGCATGATGCATGTATTCTGTGAAGACTTAAAGGAGTTGTTTCTTTAGATATACTACATTAAGAATCACCATAATGTTATAGTTTAATTCACTAGAACAGAAGATCCCACTCACTGAACTTTTATCAGTACAATAGAATAAATATTGTACACAAATTTCATCACTGAACAATTCACAAGGCTGAACACATTTTGCAAAGTCAATGAAGTTTGACATTAAACAGATGAGGCACTGAGCAAAAATATTTTCCAATTTTGAAGCAATGCATTCAGAGAAATATTTCCTGTATTGTAGGATTTAATCTTCTTAATGATATCTGTTAGTTCTTTAAGAACTGACAAACTGGTTCCCACTGTTGCCCACTTTATTTAAGGTCACCCATCTATCAATTGCCTCTAGAGGCATCAGTTTCAGAAGCATTTGTAATTTCAACCCACATTGAGCAAGACTATGATTATCTCAGAAATATTATTTCCAGTGGGTTTTTGCATCTTTCTAATAATATGTACAGAAAGGCACACTACACCTGATACAGGACTACTACCTATGTAAGTTTGTATGATAATCACAACAGATTATTTTTCTGTGCAGTGAGAAGCTTCAAGAAGCACAAGGCCAAGCTGTCTCAGCATCAGAAAGCATTTCATGAATGGTCTCTAGAGCTGCACTGACTGCCCTCTTGGCTCTGACTGCAGTTAGCACTGCAGCACATTTAGTATTAGTACAGAGTTAGTATTTCTATTTTGACCATTTGGATGTAGACAGGACTCCCTCTGCTTTCAGCCACTGCCGGACACAACAGCTACCACTGTGTGCCAGAGGGCTGTCAAAATTCACAACTTGAGTATGTTTAAAGCTTTAGGCACTATAGAAGGTTTTGCATGTTTGCGTGAGAGGGTGTGAAAATAATCCCCATTTTGTGTACATAGAGATAACTATCATCATCTTCTCAGACTTCTACATTAGGGAGTTTTTCCCTTCTTCCTTCCTAGTGTGTTGTGATTAGGATAGACTTTTAGTTCTTAGAATAGTTTAGTCCTCATCATTAAATGAAAATGTTTTTGGTAGACCACTTATACATGAGAATGTAGCTGCACTTGTCAATTATTTAAATACGGATTTATCTACATATATATATGTTAACTACAACACAAGGTATTTTAAAAGACATATCATAAAATAATCATTAAGAATATAATTCATTAAACCAATACTTGTTTTCAACAGATATCTCAAGTATTTATTTGAGTACAGTCTCCTTACTATAGATTTAGATACAGCTCTAGTTTAATGAGTTTCCTAAAGACATCCACAGACACAAAAGCAGAAGAAATCAAGGAAATTGATTCTGCCACATTCTGGAGGCAGCTATAAGACAATATATCACTTATGAAGGGTCTTCAAAAGCTTATGAGCATGTGGGGCACCATGTATCAGAAAGTTCATAAATGACTCACCAAATGTTACAAAAGGAAGAGAATGATCCTGGGTATCTTAAAGAACAGTGAAATATATCCAAAGGCTGTTCTGGAGTAACAATGAAACTAGGGAATGGAAATTGCATGTAAATATTCTCCTGTCTTCTCTACACATACCTTCTCTTTATATCATACAATGACAAAATAAAACTATGGCTTAAAAATCACATCTCACTGAGTATAGGTAACTAGTTCAAAGGGACAGATTTTCTGTGTTTCTGAATTTTCTGCTTCTCAGTCCATGATGAAAGGGCAGATGCAGGGCTGACAGTGAGGACAGAATGAGGGAAACAGGATGCAACAGCTCACCAACTATAGCTGCCAGTCTTAATGGGGGAAGTAACTACAGCACCCTCGGGAACACTGGTGAGGGTGACCCCAGTCCTATTGCTAAATAGGAAGGACTAGAGCATTTCCCAGGCTGCTGACATCTGCTATAGCCAAAACATAACTACAGCAGCAGATAATTTGTAGTAGTCTTCCAATTCCTCTTGCCTCCCCACTGAACAGCAATTTGCTACAGCAAAGAATTACATACCTATTGAACAAGGTTTCTTGCAGTTCTTGCACTAAGAAGTGCCTCTATGCTGGCCATGAGAAGGTTCCTCTCAGGGTTCACACTGTCTTTCATGCTGCCCTTCATGAGTTGTTGATATACTGCAGACACTACTACACAGTGCTCAGGATGTTGAGCATGAAGATGTTTCCTGTAATCATGACTGAAGGCTTACCACACCATTTCATACCTATGTTTATGTCATTTTGGAGGTAGATTGGATTTCCAGGTGCTACTAAACAATTACATTTTAAAATGATTAGGAATACATTTTTCCTTTTTTTTCTGAGCAGAGCATGCCCAGACTCTCCTCAGTGGCACTCATGACAGGACAAGAGGCACTAAGAATAAACTGAAACACATTAAATTCCATCTAAACATAAGAAAACACCTTGAGGGTGACTGAATGCTGGAATAGGTTGTTGAGAGTGGTTGTGGAGTCTCCGGTCTTGGGGACATGGCCCTGAACAACCTGCTCTAACTGCTGCCCCTTGAGCAGGGATATTTGACTCTAGAATTTAAGTGTAACTTACTACACTATTTAGGTATAACCTCAACTATTCTGTGATTCTGTAAATAGACTACCGTCCTTAATGTAGTCATCATGATTTATGCCTTTTACTTTGAAACTGGAATACTGTAATTGATTGAACAAGGCAAGGGCTCATGACCACTGAGAGAAGGAAGCTGTCAGAGCTGTCAAAACCTAACCTTAGTGCAAATGAGAAACCAAAAATCAAACTGAAAATCAAAGTGTTTCATGTTTATCCTGACCTGGTTTTTTTTGAGGAGGAGCCAAAAGAATTGGGCTAACTACATGTTATCATCCTGGATTTGCCCTAAACGAGAGGTTGCATCTCTCCCTCTCTGTTCCACAGTGAGCAGCAGAGGTGACAGAGGGAGTTGCCTTGCACCGGCAGGATTGTCCGCCAGCACCTCTCCCCACTGGCACATCCTCCCCTCTTGTCCTTAACTGGCAGGTGTTGCTAACTCAAGCAAGTCTAGAAAGCTGTAGGAATCTCACAGCAGAGAGATGTTGCTGAGTAGATTCTGTTTGGAATTAGAAGTGGGTTCACTCTTTCAAATGTTCTGAGGACTAACATTATCTGCTGTTTGCTGCACAGAATTTGTAGGCATTACTGGTTTATGAAAGGGTAATTTTAAAGAATGAGAAAGATCATGAGTATTTTGGTTGAAAACATTCTTTGTCTTTCTATTCCAAATAAACAGTTTAAAATTCAGCTTCTTCAGATTCTGCTTTCTCCCCTTAATTGTTAGACATTAAGCGCCATTCAAATGTGTTGGAATATTCCCCCCCTTTTCAAAAGCTACCCATAGAGAAATGTTTGGCTTCCCTTCAAACGAAATAGTTCAAAAAGAAAGAACTGCTGAGCACAGGGGTTAGCAACAGTTGCACTTGAAATGACTGATACTTTAAAATGACTGGGGGACTGGGTTTATGCTTGTGAAAATGGATCAACAGGTACAGCAGAAAGGCTGGACTCATGAAATGTGATTAGATTATTAGCAATAAAACTTGCACACATGGAGTTAAACATATTTGTAGAGAGACCTCAGCTGTACTGGCTTGGAGGAGCACACTTGTTTAACAAAGAATTTGCCATCAGAATAGCTCACTTAAAAAGGTTGTTGAATAAAACTAGAGATTTTGATGTTATACTTCCCAAGGCGAGCAGATTTTTTTGTTGCTGTTGTTTTTGGATTTTTTTCAATCTCTTTTGGATGACAGTAATTTAAAAAACCAACCAAAAAAAAACCTGCACAAAACCCCGAACACCCAAACAAACAAACAAATAATTAGTAATTTTAAATATTGTTCCTATGCCATTGGAATTAATGCTAAGTATTGTCTATTTGAAATGTCAAAGCCTTAATAAAAACTGTGCATATACTTAGCCAGCCCTTTTAGTATAATGCTACTGAGGTATTAATATACCAAGACCTAGCTTCCATATACCACCAGAAAAATGATCCCATTTGTTTTCTTTACAGTATAGCAAGCTTTTTCATCCATTTCTTTTACAAGATGCTGTTGCCACTATTCTCCTTGAGGAGTCTTGACAGTTGACTCAAGGTGATGGCCACACTTTCACAAACTGCTGTAGAGGAGCTGTCAAACCTATTTCCTACTGTAAGTCTGGTGTTTTCTCTAACTCCTCATGAATTTGCTCTTAATATATATATCCTTTCATTATGTATATATTATTGTGGAAATGATGTGTCAAGTGTGGAGCAAAAAAAAAGTTGTTTTCCTTTTTGCTCTTTTGCTAAAGTAGATAAATATTGGAGTTAATGCACAATAGAATCCCATTGCACAATATGGCTAAAACAGGTGAAAAAGCCTGTGTTTTAGAAGTAAACTTTTCTAATTAAAAAAAAAAAAAAAGGAAAAAAATGAATTGAGGATGCTAATAAAATAGTAGAAAAAACCCTTAAGGAAGTATGATGGTGTTGAATGTGTGATACAGAGCAGTTTTTAACTGAGGGAAGAATGGTGGTGTTAGTTAAAAGACACAAGATACAGGCCCAGAAGCAGAGATTATTGGCAATAGTTTTTGTGTTTTGCAGACAATAGGAAGTAGGGGTGTGACTGGCCATCTGGTCTGCATGCTCCAGCTCCAGCTGTGCTAGCAAGCTTAAAGGAGGAGCTGCAGCTGTGTAATGAATATTTACAGCAGAGGAGGGTGTGATTTATGGCAAAAATAAGAATTGATGAAAAAGTAGGACTGGATGTGCTTGAGGTTTAAGATGGCAAATCAAATTCTGTTGTCTATGATTCAATACTGGACATTTCCTTAAAATATTCAGAAACCTGAAAGAAGAGATTTGATTCGTAAACTTGCTTCAGTGTGTGTAAATACAATGCTGGGAATTAGTGTACAGGTGCCTAGGTCCAATTGTTATCAACATAGTTACACAGGCACAAGAGTTTTCCTGCTAAGTAGAATGATCAGAAGGTTTTGATAATTTAGTATGTAAGAATAAGAAATTTATTTTAGATAGCTCGGAACTGTGAACACCTTGAGTACAATTAATTTTGTATTATTCGTGCCAATGAATCTGACTCAGAGATAGTCTGGGTGGAATAACAAATTATCATCACAAGATATCTTCACTGATGTAACTTGTTAGTATTTCAAGTTTTGTTTAAAAAATAGGATTTTTATAAATAGGATTTCTTTATACAGCAGATTATTAAACAGCTCTACTTACTGCCCCTTCTAAAGAGATGGTGAATAAATAATTACAATACAACTGTCTTAAGATATACCTTGTCCTTGTTATTTAGCTGCCACAGGTAAAGCTCTTTGTGATGGCCCATGTACTGGTAGAGAAGTACTACCTTGCTCAGCAGCTACAAGCAGGAAGGAGGTAAACTGAAGTTGTCACAGTACACAGTACCAGCAAGAAGTTAACTTGTAACTGCGTGGAAACGAATTGCCAGCATGGTTTCCTCATTTTTGCCTTGCTAAAGAAATCTATCTTGGATCATAGGTACTGCCTTGAAAAAATATTCAGCCAGAAGCCTTCAAGTGGGAATTAGTCACATTCCTGGTTGCTTTTCCCGTGCCCCAGAGAGTTTGTGACAAGCACATAGAAGTGTGAAAAGCTTTGATATTAAATCTAGAGATAACATTCATCTGAAGTGTTGGTGTCCCTGGAGAATGGAGGGAACGTGTTATTCTCTAATATTCCTTAAAACACTCAGAGCAAGTAGTTTTATTCTGTCCATGAAGACATTCTCAGAAATCTAATTCTATTAAGTGCTACTGCCTTAAGAAGCATTCGTTCTGTAAAAAAAAACAAGCCACAGGAAATCCTTAGATATAAGGGTGGAGGTAAGTAGCTGGCATTTGTTTCTAATTCATGTTTATTTTATTTCATTGCAAATTCTAGTTCATCTCTTCCAAATGAATATGGAACATTTCATTTGCTGATCTTCTGCATTAATGTGGTCAATATAATTGGAGCTGAAGTGAGCTGTTTGCCAGACTTTCTAACTGCTGCCAAGAAAAACTTGGGTGTCATTTTAGAAAAATCCATGGGTGGAGGAGGACGAGATCATGACCATCTGTCTATGCATCAAAGGCTAAATCATTATAGGGGAAAAATAACTTCTCTGTTGTGTTTGGTAGCCTTGTTCCCCTTCAAAGTAAGTTCAGTTAGTAAGTTTTGAAGACAAACATCTTCAAAATTGTCCTATAGCCTCAAATGTTTCTTGGAAGGAAGTTGGGGAAAAATTTGAAGTCAAAACTGCACAATTTGGAAGTGAATGAGATAGCATGAGAATAACATTTGAGGAAAATTACATGGTCTCCTTCAAAACCTCCCCAATGCTTTCTGTTGCATCCTTTTCAGTTCCTGAATCTATGAGGTAACACATAGGAAGCACACCATCTCTTTCTTGTCCTGAAGACAGTTTACACACATTCCATGCCTCATTGCATTTACAGACTTCTTGACTTAACATTTAACAAAGGGACAATAGACTAACAGCTTTTGAGAGATGTGACAGTAAACATGCACCTGGACCTACTTGAGCCTTAGAATTTCTCTTGTTGGTCAAGGTAATAGTCGGAAAAATAAACATTATGCCAAAATATTGCATAGAGAA
>VZTT01060769.1:33914-51871 GCA_013400855.1 Buphagus erythrorhynchus
GGCATTAACAGCAAGAGCGATGCTGGCGGCGCGGCTCGGCCTGGCCTCCTCGCCGGCGGCCGCGGTTCTGCCGTGCGGGCCTCGCCCAAACCGGAGCCCGCAGCCGGAGCCGAGTGCGGGCGGTCACCCGGCGCGGGGGGCGGGACGCGGGGCGGTCAGGCTGGAGCCGCAGCTGTTCGGCTGCCCTCGGGACTCAGCTGCTCCCACGGCCTGGCAGCACCGCGGCTCGGCGGCGTGAGCTGCTGGCGGGCTGGCACCGCCGATATTGCCCTTCCCTAGGCGGAGCTTGTGCTTTCTCATGGCACAGAGAGCAGCGTTGGCTGCTGAGGTTTGTGTTTGAGGGAAGTTGGTTTACGCTTTGTTTTTTTTTACAATTTTTAGGTGCACTTTCAGCGTGGTCACTGTTTCTTTGCTACTAAACAAATGTAGCCCTCAATTAAAACCCAGTTGTTCCCAGTCGTGGTGGAGCTGTGGATTGCACACCCTTCATCAGCTAAGGTGGTGGAAAGTTACGTGCGTGTATGGGACATTATCTGAGAAGTGCAACACTGTAGTCCATCATATGATCTGTGTTGTAAATAAGGTAACTTCTCTGAGCATTTGAAATGCAGCTATTAAAGTGGGGGAAAAATTACTCAAGTAACAGATGATAGCCGTACAAGGAGTGGCTGGTCCCCCTTGGTCTGTTCAGCCTAGAGAAGAGGAGACTGAGGGGAGCCCTCGTGGCAGTCCTCACGAGGGGAAGAGGAGGGGCAGACACTGATGTCTGGAGGTGACCAGTGACAGGACCCGAGGGAATGGTTTGAAGTTGTGTCAGGGGAGATTTAAGTTGGATATTGGAAAAAGATTCTTCACCCAGAGAGTGGTTGGGCCCTGGAGTAGGCTTATCAGGGAAGTGGTTACAGCACCAAACCTTACAGTTCCAGAAGAGTTTTGTCAATGCTCTCAGGCACATGGTGGGATTATTGGGGATGTCACGTGCAGGACTAAGAGTTGGACACTGTGGGACCCTTCCAACTCAGAATATTCTATGACTCTATTATGGAAGGGTGACAAGACTAGTCTGAAAAATTTCTGGTTAATGTAAATGTCCTCACTCTAAGCTCACTACCAATTTCATTTTAGTTACTTGATTTTAAGACAATCCAAGGAAGTTTTGAGTATTGGAATGCTCACTTGAGCTTAACAGTAGAAAAGACAAATTCTCATTTGAAATGATAACTGGATTTTCAATAACTCTTGAGTCTTATTGTGGTTGCATCTACCGTGATTTTCTATAGTGCCAATTTCTGTCTATCCTTATGGTGTTCTTCTACAAATCATTCTACTGTATTCACTACAGCTGTTACACTCTTGATACATTTATTAATGTTTTATCATTTTTTGTTGTTTCTATGTGAATGCTTTTAAATTTGAACTTAAGAAAAAGAAGTTATAAATATGACTGGCATTTATTAAAATTAGATATTTTTAAACCTAGCTGCCATGATAAAGATGGCTAAAATAGTGTTTTTAAAACTGGAAGCATCTCAAGGCTAAAGAAGTTACTTCATCAGAAGCTTATTGCTGTTTTGGGCAATGAACTCTCATTTTTAATCTGTCCTGTATCAGGTTTTTAGTTCATCACTTTCTAGTAACTATAATAGTGTTCCAGGGGCTTGTGTTTTTGCAGGTTGTTGGTTATTTGTGCCTGCCTAATGAACTTCCATGGCTATGCTTAGTTGGGCAGTTGCTTTTTAAAGCAGTATCTTGACGTAGCCTATAATGTTATTGTAAAATGTTTTAAAGAACTTGTTCACCATTTTGATGGTTTACCTTACAATACTGGTTTCAACAGTTTCTTTGAGTCTATGCATACAGCATTGCAATGGATCCATGGACTACCTTTAAGAAAATGTGTGTTTAAACATGAATATATGCTTATACATCTTTAAAAATGAGGAAGATGAAGTCTGTTGTCAGTAGGTTTACTTTTCTTACACTGGTGTCTGCACCACTACTGGGAAATATTTAGCAGGGTGGGAGAAAGATTCACTGTTGGTTTTGTCTTTGAGAGCAACTGCTAGCAGGATTCCTAGAATACATTTGGTGTCTTAATGTAGTTAAAAAAGCTAAAAATTTGGAAGCTATTTCTACTCTAAAAATGGATCTAGATGTTTCCTTTGGCAATGGAGACCACTTGCAGGAGCTGTTCCTGCACATTCTTCTTCTTATCCAATCTGTTACCCCTTACTGCAGTTTTGATTGTTCAGGCTACAGATTTTTGACCTCTCAGTTGTGCTGATGAAACTGTTACTGGGCCAGGTTACTTTTAATCTGCCCTATTTCACACCATAGTTCTGTTCGAAGTTGTGCTGGCACAACTGGTGAAGCAGTGTAGGAGCAGGGTAGGAACTCTTTCTTCCCAGGAAAAAATAAATCAGTGAATGCTTGACTTCAAATTATAGCATTGAAATTAAAAAAAAAAAAAATAGGTTAAGAGTTGTGAAATTAATCCTGATACTTGCCTTTTGAAAGATGTTCTGCATTTTGAGTCACTTTTAGGAGTATCTTAATGTGTGTATCTTGATGCATAAAATGAAATATCCCTAAGAGGTATAACCAGTTGGTGTCACTTTCTAAAAGCCCATGGCTATGTTATCACATTTCTTTTAACTGTATTTAAGAAAAAAATCAGCTGCATTATAGTGTAGTGAAGTTATCACATGTATCTTGTTAGAATTCTGCTAACATATCATTGCTTTTGCCTATTTTGTGTTTTTAGTATAAACTGCATTGCATCCTCTGAGCACATTTTAGAATTACTTTTTTCCTCTGAGGTCAAGTAAAACTAAATTATTGAAATAAAAACACTTCTCATTTATGTTGTCTGTTCTATAAAAGAAGTCTCTGAAAAGTCTGTTAAACTTTGCCACTGTCTTATTAAAAAAAAACCAAAAATTTTCTAAAGAATGTCCCACGGAGAAGAAAAAGTTATAGTTAGGCTTGATTCTCTTTCCAGGACCTGGCATGAAGCCCATGTCATCTCTGTCAAGTTTAGTGTCCTGTTCTCTTGTTTCCTAGCAGCATGTCTGACTTCAGCACCCTAAGCTGATGGAGGAAACAAAGAAGTTTAACTTTGCTACTTTATTTCATCTCAAGAAATGTGCTAACATGTGCTAGCACCAGTAGCCCCATTCTCATACAAGTAGAGGATGATCGTCTGCTCCCCTGTGATAAATTGTTACAGACTCATTATTTCTGCAGTCTTTTTAGATTATTGGTACTCTGTGTGAAGAAATAGCAGAGTTTCTTATTTATTTTGTTGTTCAGAAATACTTTCAAGATTATGTTAAAGAATGTTAAAAGAAAGAAGAAAACTTTATTGGCCATCTCAGTTTATGTAAAAAACAAAAGCAATTGTGATAAGAGAGTTGATGTAAATTTGGTTCATTCCAAAAGGTACATATTTTTCATTACAACTTTTGTGCATGACTTTTTTTACCGCAAGAAAATATCTGCAGGCAGGAGGGACTCCATCTAATGTGATCTATGCAAAATTTTGATCAAATCTTGATTAATAGTGGCAACAGTATGCAATGCATTGTCGATATGGCTTGGGGATTTTGTTATTTTGGAGGTTTTTTTGTTTCAAGTTTTTTTTTTTTGTGGGTGGTTTGCTTGTTGTTGTTGGTGTTGTTTTGTGGGTTTTTGGGAATTTTATGTAGGTTTTGTTGGAGTTTAAAGAAAATGTGACTATATGGGAAGCTGTGGCAAAAATCTTAGAAAATTTGGGAGGTTGTGGTAGGCTGTGGGTTTAGTTGGGGTTTTGTTTTGTTTGTGTTGGGTTTTTTTAAGATGCAAAGAGATTAAAGCTCTAATCAGTATTTCACTAACTCAGTTGTGCTTTGTAGAAGGCCCTTCACATTTCTTGTGAATCACTTACCTGGAATAGGAGTATTTTTTAAAAAGATACCTTTCACTGTGGTGTCAGAGGCTTCCTCTGATAGTTACTGGTATTTTGTACAAAAATAACTTAAATTCTGTGGAGGATATCGTTGGTCTTTTTAATAGCAAAGATGAGCATGTAAGTAGTTGTCAGAATGGTGATGTGGCATCAATCTTTGAGGATCTTCTGTATCAGATCATGTTTGAGCTATGCATGGGGGTGACCATTCTATGGAAATTATTGCAGTAATTATTACTAATTATAAAATATTAACTGCAGTATTCCGTACTGAACAGTGAAGGATTTATGAAATTACTGAATGTTTTGATATGTGTGTTTTTTGGTTTTTTTACTGTCTAGTCTCAAGATGGCAGAATTATTTATGGAATGTGAAGAAGAGGAGCTAGAACCCTGGCAAAAGAGAGTGAGAGAAGTGGAAGAGGATGATGAGGACGATGATGATGATGAGCCAATCTTTGTTGGGGAAATCTCCAGCTCAAAGCCAGCTACTACATGTAAGACAACACTTTTCCGTATTTTAAAACAGATCTTTCAAGATATAGAAAGTTAAATTGTTTGAAAGTATAGAATTCTTAGTAGTGCAACTTAAGAAATTCCACATCTTAAAGCTGTATGTCTCTGGCTTACTAAAAATCAGAATTCTTAAGAAATTCTGTCTTAAACCCCAGGTTATGCACAGCTCTGGTTACCTCTGACCTTAAATCTCTGAGGTCAAAATAAGGACATTTGAAGGTTTTAGCATTAGTGACAGTTTAAAAGCCAGTATATATAAGGCTGAAATCATGCATGCAATTGCTTACAGTATAGCTAATATTTAGTTTTATATTTGGGAGTGTCTCCCTGCTAAAAGAATGTGCTTGAATTAAAGTCTTCCTGTTATGGTCGGTTTTCTTCCTCCACCTCTCATTTCATTTGTTGGTGGACATAATCCTGACAAAACCAAGGTAACTGTCTTAAGTGTCTATAATAAAAGTATAATCTGGAAAGTGATTAAATATGAAAATACTGAAAGCCTGTCTTTGAAGTAGGTGATTTTTGATGATATATTTACCCATCCTTTGTGAAATAGGGAGTTCCTTAGTTTTCTCCTGAATGCAGGCAGTGCAGGGAGTGAGTCTAGGTGGTTGTGATGGCAGGAGATGATTCTGTGTTTGTCCTTTGCTTGAGCTTTGACAGGTAAGTAAAGAAGACCTTTTTTTGTTGTTATTTTCATTAACTTTAATAATTAAACTTTTTTTGTGTATCCATCTTGTAGACAATTTTTAAGAGCTGTGACCTAAGGTTTCCCTAGCAGTCACATACCCAAGACTTTGCCTGGTGAGGTTTACTCCTCACAGTTTCTGCCTTAGCTCTGCTAATGCTTGTATCCAAGATTTCTACAGTAGTTTTCTGGAGGTGTGTAATTTGCAGTGAAGGATCTCGACAAAATGTTGCATGAGGCTGTCTGTCACACTCTGCTGCATGGATTTCAGAGCTGTTATTAACTGTTCAGTCATTTTAGTTCACAATACTTTCTTCTTGCATCTATTACTTTTTTGCTCAATAGGATAGTAAGTTTAACGCTTCTTACGCTAGGTTAAGGAGGTAGAAAAATTATTTTAAATATGAAAAGAATACTGAATCTGATATTTAAGTACTCTCACCCAAAAATATTTTTTAAGAGTAACTATTTTAAAAATACTCTGGATGCTCTGAAAATTTTGAAGACTATTTTGAAATGACTCTTAAGTTTTCTGCAGTTACAAACCTCTAGAATGTCTGAAAATTACCCTTACTGTTTTCTGGAAGGTCCAGAGACCTCTGGATTGCTGTTGGTCATTGGCAGTAGGTCATGGCATAGAACAACTATAAAGGCACTAGCCTTAATAAGGATATACATATATGTATTTGTATATTATAATGAAGTTGTTGTTTGGAACAACAAATATGCCAAGTTTGATTGCAATTGTTGTAGCCTCAAGATTTTTTGTAGTCAAAGGACAGAAATGATTCAGGTGAAAACTATAATTTTGGTATGATTCTGTGAACTTCAAGAACTTTGGTAAGAGAGACTGAAAATGTTTGCTTCTTATTCTGGTGCTGTCCATACTCGGTCCTAACACAAGTAAAATCACTTATGGTATAACTTGTTACTTTTTTTTCCTTCCCTTTCCTCAACTTTTCTCTTTTTAATCTTCTACTTCACTATCAAAAACAGCTATGGAAGAATGACCTCAGTTCTTCTCTGGCTTGTAAGTAGTACTACCTGGCAGTAGTCAGGCTTCAGTTCGTTATTGGTGATAGGCAAGATACTGTGAGCTCAGCTTTGCTTATCACTGTTTAGTTTGCACCTGATTACATGAAAAATTGATGACAAATAGCAACTCAGGTATAGGTCTTAATTTTTCTGAAAGGTGTAGTTTCTACAATGCATTGCATTTTCTTAACCTTTTCCTGACACTACAATTACTTGTTTTTGTACAGACTATGTGGAAAACTTGAAGGAAATCATTAAAACCTCAGCTTTGACTTGCTGTTAGAGAGTTGTGTAGAATCAAGTGTCCCTTCTGATGTACTGGAGGATTATTTTGGCTGAGATGAAAAGTAGTTCACACTTAGTTCCCTTTACCTTTTTCTGCAACTGCTCATTTTTCCTACTGTTACCACTTACTGTCCTTGCTTCCTTTTTCATAATGGTATAAACCTGTACTTTGTTACTGCTTTAAAATGTTATTCTGCATGTCAGCATACTTGTGCTTCAGTGTTGTTTTACCTAAACAGGACAAATAACACTTTGATGGAAGAGAGGAAAGTGCACGTCAAGTCTGTGGTGAATCAGTTGAGTCATGTAAATGTAATTTATAATTTCAAATAACTGGCTTCCTGAAATGTTCTTTTTAAAAGCAGTAAAATCTACCTTTGTAATTTAGAATATGCACACATCAGACTGTCTTGACTGTGCTTTGTGAGACATAACTTTTCTTTTGTAGATAGCTGATGCTTTAGTTTAGTTTAGTTTTTTTAATTTCACATTGGAATTCATGTATGAGGTATATAGATTTGTTAATCACAAAATGTATGTCTTCAGCTAAATACTGAAATAATGTAATCCTTGTTTGTAGTTACTGTTACGTTGAAGTAAAAATAGTATTACTATTACAGCACCAAATATTGTCATATCTTAAAAAAAGCAAACCTGTTTAAATCTGTTGGTTGCAGCTGCTTTTTTATTAGTGTGATCTAAATGCAGGTGGCAGGTTGAAAGCTGTGATCTTCTGAGCTCTACTGCTATTAGATTTATTTATCAACTGGAGAAGTATATACTAATGAGCCATTGTTGGTGGAAATAGCCTTGAGGTTATTAAACACAGTGTGTAGGTACTCTGAGATCTATTGTTCGAGAGCCTGATGTAATTTGACCCTGGTTTGAGAAGTTACTTTAAGCCTTGTGGGTTTGATGTTGGAGAATCGATCTAACTTCATATGCATATTTTCACAGGTCAGAGCAAGCAACTTGTCAGCAACACTAATGGAATTGAGAATCAGGGAGTAGAAAAGTATTTTGATTTGATGAATATTTTTGTAACTTTCTGAAATTGTGAGAAACCCCAGACTAAGACATAAAAGGTTGGGGAATATCAGTGGTATTAGTTAGGGAATAAATATAAATTTAAGAAATTGCATGTATTCCTGCTGAGCTAGAAGTCTAGACACCGACTAACATGTAAGACATGTAAGAAAATCAGTGCTCTTGTAATGCAGTTCTAATATGACTCCTTTGGTTGCTGATCTGTTGATTTTCCTTTCACATTGGTAAATGGATATCATGAAGTCTAAAATCGAGTTTGTAAGTGCTGTTTGCTAATACAGAAGCAAATTATGTCATTACTGGTTTAGAGAAAATGCTTCCTTTAATATAGAGCAGTTCTAGTATTTGGGAAACATGTATATGTGAGAAAGAGATGTAAATAAATGCACTATAATCAGCAAATTAAAATGTTAATGAAATGTCCTTTTTTGTTGTTGTTGTTTGTACTTTTACGTGTGTTCGTCTGTCTCCAAGAAAATAATCACTGAGATTCTTATGTGAACCAGCTTAACCAAAGAAGAGTGGAAGAACATATCCTAACTTGTACAAATTACACTTACTTGGTTTTGCCAGGTTTTTGTTTTAGAAATAATATTTTAATTTATAAGCCAAATCCTAATTGGCTTAATTAGTATATATGAATGCAGCTTTTAAATTTGAAAAGCAGTGAAGCTACTCATTTATTTGGAATTAAGATAAATGTAACTTTTGACAGATATATTGAACAGAGTCAACCTCAGCTCACCACGAAGGGGGATACAGAATGGTGCACCCAGTAGAGGTACTTTATTGTCCTAATATGGTAATTTAAAAAAAAAATCCATACCACTTATGAAACATTTGACTGCAGAATTACATAAAGATAACTTGGGAATCCTTTGCAACAGGTTCAGTCACTACATTCAAGTCCGAGAGTCAGCATTATGCGACGCCTGCCTCCAGCCCCGGTGCCATGCCCGCCCCATCAGTCTTTCAGACTGTGCCCAGACCTGTGACCAGCTCGGTAGCAGTTCAGCCCTTGGCTGTAGCAGTGAATGTTTCAGGAACTTCACAAACACTGCAGAGACCAGTTGCTGGATGTTTGTCAACACAGCAGATGCCTGGGTCAAGTTGTGGAATAACACAGCCTATTAGCAGACCTGTAGCCATTCCAGTGACAGCACAGCCAGTATCAAGAAATATCACAATTCCTGTAGTGGCTCAGTCTGTATCTGGGACAGAGACTACTGCAACAGCGCAGCCTGTAATACTCAATCAGGTAAACCTTTATTCATTTAAAATGTAACAGGTATGATTACTTTTGAATAAATTAAGGAAGAACATACTGACTCAGTTTAGTGCTTTAAAGATCTGGACTAGATTATAGACTGGCATTTTGTAAGCTGTAAAGATTCCAGGACCATAGCCTTGCACTGGTAAATGAAAGTATATATTTGGAAATACTGATTTGAAAGACTCAAAGATGATAGCTTTAGTAAGAGTAAAATGACACTAAATGAAAATCCTAGACACTAGAGAAATTAATACTGTTTAGATTCTTTATGTTCTGTGGAGAAATGATGCAAATTAATTCTCTAAATTTTGCAGATTTCTTTGCTCAGAGACGAATCCTCTGCATTGACAAATTAATTAAATTTTTAAATAACTTGCATTTAGTGTGTAAAGCACCTTTGTGGATTTTCCACCTGTGTTTTACAGTGCCTTGCCTTGGGATTTTTGGTTCTTAAGAGAATGCTGTAGTAGTAGTTCCTTAGTGGGTTTTTCTTTTTCATTCATGTGGCACATGAATGAAAGCATTGTAAAACAATAGTATGTTAAAGAGGTTTAAGCAACCAAAAGTTGCGCAATCTGCAGGTGAAACAATTTGGCAACATACTTGTTTCGCTTGAAAAGCCTAGGGGAATTGTGCACGTAGGTCATGTGTCACAGACCTTCCTGGTTGCCACAGAACCCTAAAATGTTGTCATGAGGGAGTGAGTTAGATGCTGGTTTTTTGCCATATTTGTTTGGCATATGTGAGAGAGAAAGAATGAGGATTAAAATTCCATATTTGTATGAGATAAACTATGATGCAATACCTTCACTGAAAATCATTTATGCTGAAACTGTTCAGACCATGTGTACCTATAATATTAGCTACTCTTGTCAGGTTAAAATGAAGCCTGACAGTATGCACCATCTCCATTGTCCATGCAAATACACATACCTGAGGTTGTTTCAGTTGTTAGTCTTTTGGTGTAAATAAAAATCATGCAGCCTTATGGATTCTGCATTTGCTGAGCAGGGCAATCAGTTTGAATGAACAGAGTTAATTAGGTCAATAAAACATGCAGGTTGGAATTGGGTGTTCTACTCAAGACTTGTGCCTAAATAATTGCTGATGAGAGAATGTATTTTAAGAAAAACAGAATTAAAACAAAGCAATGTAATCATTGCCTATCAGCTGGCTAGCTGAATCTTTGGCAAATTCAGTAGGAAAAATATACTTTCCAATTCTGAGTCTTCAGCAGTTGGTTGGTAGTTTGCAGAGAGAAATTGTGGGTGTGTCTGGTGAAGCGGGTTAGCTAAATAAGTCTGTCACTGTTAAGAAGGCCTAAGAAATTATATAATTAGAAGTCCAGATATCAGTAGGATATCTAGGTTGCTTCTTTAGCCATATTAAATCTTCCTTTGTGAAGCAGGACAGATTAGTATAGAAAGGTTTGCTGCTTTACATGACTATACACATATTTCAAGTCTGAAGTTTTTTATGTTTACTGATGACATAGTATGCTTTATTAAATCCTCTAAAGGTGTGCTAGTATGTCCTGCAGAATCTTTACTGCAAAAGAAAGCCCTCTCCTTTACTTCCCTCACACACACAGGCTCACGTTTTTGTTCTAACAGACAAAGCTGATAGGGGCCTCTGCATTGTTTTTGTGACAAAACCTCGGAGTAAACAGAGCTAGGAAAGCTGAGCTTTTCCATGGAGTGTACGCAAGCTGGATGTAACTCATCACGTCAGTGATTTGCTTTAAAGAAAGCATGCAGAGTGCACTTCTTTTTGTGAGACTTCTTTCTTATTCATAGAGTATTTATGTTACCAATGAGGCTTTAGTTAAGTATTTATAGTGTTACTTTGTCAGAATCTGCAGGCTCCTTTTCCATGGCAGAATAGAGAAACAGCTGTCTGAAGAAGTTGCAGCTTGACATAGGACATGGAAAAGGTTCTCTAACCATGTATTAATCAGTTGTGTCTATTCCAGGTTAGACTAACATGCTTTAGAAAGTAATGCATCCTTATCTGGGATATCCAGTGCAGATTCTGTGGTCTCGTAAAGTTTCCACTGTTTGTTAAAGTTATGGTCTTACACAGTTTCTTTAGTGTTGACATTTTGATCATGGTTTTCATGAGCCCTTAATTTTTTTAAGCTGTCTTAAATGTAACATCCTGTTCTTTGGATGTTAAGAAATTCTTGAATACCTTTAAGAAGAGTCTTCTGTTTGCATTTTTTTTCCTTGCTTAAGACATGATGAATCCTCCATCTCTTCAGCTTAACTTTTCTCGATTCAGAACTGTATTTTCAGTTTGAGCATTATCTAGAATTTGTTTTCTTGTTTATATTGTTGTTACCACTTGATGTTGCACTTTTTATGAAGGAAGAAGTTTGTCTGATGTGCCTTTTTTTCAGAGAGGTACTATAATTTAGTGTCTTGGGCAAAGTTCTGTGATTTTTAATCGTTCCTGCCACATGTCATTTGCTGTTCTTAGTGTTGTATGTGTACTTCCTGTATTTTGGCTCATGTCCTTAGTCTGAATTTTCTTCATTCAGGAGCTCCTTAAGGTTTTTGGATTCCTCAGCTGCTCTTCATCTAGTGTTTATTTCACTGGGGGCTGCTGTTTTATAGTGATGATTTTCTGCCTTGGGCTTTCTGTGACATTTTTGTTCACACATGTTCTATTTCTTCTCAACTTGATTCTTCCTAAGTGTAAAAGCTTCAAATAAGTTTTTCTGGGAAGTGTTTGACATTTGGATCTTCAGCTTCCAGGTGTTGCAAGTTACCTTTGAAAATACCACATTGTGAAGATCATTGTGAGGTATAACTAGACACTGACAGGATCCCTTTTTAGCTGAATGTCCTTCAGAGTGCCTTTGCATTCTAAATGCAGTGCAATATTTTTTAATCTTAGGATGTCAAAATACTTTTTTCTGTGGGAACTGGTTGCTTTCGATCGCCTACTGGGTTGAACCACATATCTCCTCAATTTCTCAACAGGTCTATAATTTACCTCTTGTCAATGTTTGGTATTCCAGTTTTATCTTTGAAATGCCCCTTTCCAATCATGAGCTTGATTTGCTGACTTCCTAAGTAAGTCAGTCTATTTTTTGAGTTACTGTACTACGTGCTGTGTACTAAATGCTATGCAGTTCCAGAAATTCAGAGTTGATTTTTCAGTCATACAGTTTACAGCATTCAATTCAGTCAGAACTACTGTTGCATTTCATAGCATAGGGCTATCCTCTTCTTTAAGAAAAACTTGCCTTAGCAGTGATGGTGTTCTGTAATTCAGTGCTCAGAATGCTTCTCCACTAAGCCACAGCCAATTCTGTCTTTCTCTTACTTACTAGGCACTTTCCTCAGTCAGTGTGACTCAGGTTCTGGTTGTTCCTAGGTAATTTTGAGAGAACAAAGGTTCAGTGCTATGCATTTTTCAGAGTGGGTTTAGTTACCAATTGCCATATAGGCTTCCATGATGGAAAATCTAGGATGCAGACTATGAACCCAGTACTGTCACTAGTCCCTTAGAAAACTAAAAGTAGTGGTGTAATACTTCTCTTCACTTGAACTCAAGGAAATTAGCTTACAAAGATGTAGGGTTTTGCCTTTCTGCGTGTGAGAGCACCTGTACATGTTAGTTTATTTTTTGTTTCATCAGTGTGGTAAAGCTGTTTTGTTGTTTTTAAACATTTTTGTTTTCTAAAGCATTGGACAATATTGAGGGCTTTGTATGTTAAATGACAGAGCCAAATTGCATTAAAATAATACCTGTCAAAGAAAAGGACTTTTTGAAAATTAGGTGATAAAATTTTCAGTGTATCTGTTATTACATTTTTTGCTTGCTGGATATGTTTGGTATATAGTGGGGAGATGTATCCATGCCGTCAAAGTACCCAAACTATGATCTTGTTGAAAATTAAAATATTGGCAGGACATAAAAACAAAGAAACTACAGTCTAGTAAGAGATACAGTGTTCATATGTAGCTGTTGTATTGGTCACATTTGAAATATAAATGGTTTGCACAGGGCTCTGCACTCAGAGCCTGCCACAGGTTTATCCCCTGAGTATTAGTTGTGCTTGAGGTGTGGCTGAGGTGCTTTGCTATCCTTTCACTGCCTCTTCTGGAACTGTTGTGACTACAGTAACACCTGCTGTATT
This sequence comes from Buphagus erythrorhynchus, assembly GCA_013400855.1. Classification (NCBI taxonomy): domain Eukaryota; kingdom Metazoa; phylum Chordata; class Aves; order Passeriformes; family Sturnidae; genus Buphagus; species Buphagus erythrorhynchus. The sequence goes on from VZTT01060769.1 coordinate 46,852, forward strand.
GTGACTGCAGCTCATGTAGCTGTTACTCATAGCAAAGACAGCACAGAAACTCAGTAACTATTTCCACAGCTACTCCTGAACATGTATCTTTAATTTGGTTAGAGTGGATTAAGTGACTCACCAGAAGAAAGAGTGGCTCTTTATTAAGGTCCTGAAGGGTCTTCATTTAAGGAGATTACAATAAAAAGGCAGGATGGGGAGCAGCATCTTCCTTTTTGTTCTGGTATTGAGTCCTAAAAAAGATTATCATACCTGTTTATGTACTTGTGCTCCTTTAGATTTCTTTCCATTAAGTTTGGTTTACATGGTGGTAGTTAAAGATGTGGTAACTTCCACAGGGATGTTTTCAAATAAGTAGCACTGTGAATGGGAAGGAGTTTGTGAGCTTGATCTTTTCAGCAAAATGTATTTGGCCTTTGTCACATAGATACACTGATGACAAGGTCTCTGTATGTGCATTGGATAGTTTTTAAAATTTGTTTATTTTTTAATTTTAGGTAGATAGCCCTACTTGTGTTAATTTTTTATTTCACAATGTAGCTTGATGAAGTGTGACCATTTGAATTGTTTCAGAGTTGAAATTGTCAATACTTTTCCATTTCTACCTTAGTGTTAAAAATCAACCTAACTCTATTACGTTTTTTCTTAACTGCTTATTGCTATTCCTGAAAATATCCATTTCTACCTTAGTGTTAAAAATCAACCTAACTCTATTACGTTTTTTCTTAACTGCTTATTGCTATTCCTGAAAATATCCATTTCTACCTTAGTGTTAAAAATCAACCTAACTCTATTACGTTTTTTCTTAACTGCTTATTGCTATTCCTGAAAATATTTCATGTTTCAGATTGCGCTAGGATGAATGGCCTATTAAAGTGTGACCAGTATTGATGAATCTTGAAAAATGTTTCCCCTACCTCACCCTCTTAGCTTTGGATATTTGTGAAGAGAACTGAATTTCATGTTTCTTTTTCCTCCAAGTGTTACGTGTTGTAGTAACAGTGGAACTGTTACTAGTGTTACAGATCAGTGGAACTGTTTTAACAGTTTTCAGTGCTGGAGACAAAAAATGTGGACTATTTAGTTTTGTAGGTTATATGTACTATAGGTACTAAAGGGCAGACTTTTTAAACTGAAGGGTAATACCTGTACTTGGAGGTGCACAAAACTTAATTTAACAAGGTGCTGGGAAACATGAACCAACTTTTAGGTTAACTGGGCTTTGAAAAGAGAGTTTGATTATATTATTTTCAGAAATTCTTCCAAAGTTACTCTACGTAAAGAAAAACAAAACAAACCCTTGATGCTATCAGGAATTAGGGCCCTTCCCAGTCAAGATGCTATAGATACCCCTTACTTCCATTAAAGTTTGAGCACTTAGTAGAATTTGATCTTAATACCATCTTGTTTTGAGAAGCTTCTACTTCCTACGAGTTTGTGCTACTTTTGAGTTCTGGTTTTTGATCTTTTAAGATGCAGCAAGATGTTATGCAGGAGTAACAGGCAAATGCCTGAGTTTAGGTTGAAGGAAGAAAGTTTTGGGGTTTTTTTGAACAATCAAATATAATTTGAAACGTCATCAGACATTTTTGAACAAAAGCATTTGCAATTAGCAATTCAAACAGATTATTGATGTTTCATTAAATGGTCTTTCCCAGGTTTTAGGATTGTCTTTACTATTCTGAATACACAGCTATAAAACCTAACAAGCACTGATGAGAATTGCAACTTTATTAAAACGTCGAAGGAAACTATTTTGGGGAGATTGTGATGAGCTTGATTTTCAGCTGAGTACTTCTGAGTACTTTTAAGCAATCATATGTTTTTAAAATAAACCCTTTGAAGCCTGCAAGTAAAAAAATATTAAACCTCAAATTTCTTTTCCCTCTTGAAAATATCTTATTAGGATTATATTATGGATTCTCCACCAGCTGCACCAGATAATACATCTGGTATACTGTTTGGTGTGAGACAGAACTCGGGAGTTCCACAGTACGAGACTGGGCCAGCAGTGAATGTAACAGGTGGGTATAACTGTAGTAGTTGATAAGAGAAAGAAACAACCTAATGCCAATTAACTCTAGTGCAGATCTTTGGGTTACAACTTTAAATAGGATTTCTAGAGTATAGTATAGCTACTTTTTTCTTCCCCCTGTACATAACACTGTATAATGTTTAATGAAATAAACTTTAGAGTCTTGTGTTGTCAGATGTTGCTTTTCAGTGCATTAGACTGACTTTAAAATCAACTGATGTCTTCTTTTAATGCTCATTTAGATGGGAAAAAGCATTGCTAGATCCACTGTATCTTTATTGATAGGTAAAGGTTTGTTTTTAGTATACTCATCACTCTTTGGCCAGTGGGAATAGGAAAAGACTGTTAACAAAAGAGGGGCTGTGAACAGTACCTGAAAAATGGAGTCTGCTGGATGGATTCCCTGTGATGATGATCCTGGTTTTCTGCTATATGCAGGAGCTGGAGTTCATGGGATCGACAGGATCATTCCTGAAAGGGAGGGGAAGGGAGAGAATGTCTAATTTGACAATAAAACCCTTTTTTCTCAACTAGCTTTTCAGCAGTAAATATTTAATCTACTTAAAAAGAAGCCAAAAAGCACCTTTTGTGTGTGTGTCCCAGCAGATGTAGATTTGAAGCATGCGGTGTATTCAGTCTTAAGAATACTTGGGACTTCCCTCCTCCTTTTTGAAGGATTGTACTTTTGTAATAACTGACTGGAATCCCATTATTCTGTCTATAAGTTATGGGTGACAATGACTTCTGATTCTTCCCTGAGGTAACAGGTTAAGTACAGTGAATGGCCTGACTGGTCATGCTAAGAAGTTACATAGGGCAGAGGGATAGCTAGTTTGCTCAGCTTCATGTGATGATTTTGCATTTTTAGTTTTTGATACATACAGAAATGTATCAGTGAAGGGTTAGCAGTGTATTTTCTTGCTTGTGTCCAGCCATTCTGTTGGTGTTATTCTTGTCTTGGGTTAAACAGCTTTTTGTCAAGTAAGGAAATTGTTTGTTTTTTGCAAATGATTCAGTATTCCAGCCCTTGTTCTCCAAAGGACAGGTATTAAAGTTTAATTGTTTGTAGGTTTGGGTTTTTTAAACTTTGGAGACTTGTTTGCTTACTTAAAAACTACTGGTATTAGTCTCTCACAGAGAAAAAATAAAATGCTTAAAAGCACTTAGGGTTGCAATTCAAAGCATTTAAAATGTGCTATACTTAGTGTATATTTATTTCTGTAAGATGGCAATAGAATTTGAAAATTAAAATAGTTTTATTGTGGATTCAAACATGAATATTTTTGACACAGTAGGCAAGTTTAAGATACATTTCACTTTGCAGAAAGGAAGCATCTGTGTATTTTGTGGTTTGGCTTGCTTGGTGAGGGAGGCCATGTAATGAGATTAAATTCATGTTGATGTATGCCAAACCTACTTGCCTGTGTTGGTGCTATGATTCCCTAATTCATATACTGCAGTGTAGGCCCAAGACATTCTGGAATACGGTATTTAAAAGCAGAATCCTTTTGGCAACTGGCCTTTGATACTCTGCAGGGCAATGTAACTTAATAAGCACAATGGTTCATGAAAGATAGTTTTTAGCTCAGTATGGTAGAAATACTTATTTCTGATGTCTAAGCAGAGAAATGGCAGGTTGCTGATGGACACTACCCAAGTATCTCCTTAGGCTGCTAAATAGGTGGTAATGTTTGGGTAAACGGCATTGGGAGCTCTTCCATACAGGTCAGATGTAACTTGCTTTCTGAGAATATGGAGAACATTTCCACAAACTTCACCCACTTGGAGGAATGAGAAATTGCTGTGACCGAAAGACCTGTCATGTGGAATTGACTGGACTGCATCCATGAATCCATAGCTCCAGATTAGTGGGAGGTGTTGGTGCAGGACAGGGCATTAAGAGACCTGAAGCAATTTGGCTTTCATGTGCCTGTTCTGTTATCCCAGTACATTTGGTGCTTTTATTCTAGGTTACTATTTCTGATGTCTTTTTCCATCATTTATAAAATCAGGCCCAGCCAGCACAGATGCACAGATCAGCATTAAGGTTTTTACATTGGTGGTGTGTGTTCAGAAACCCGTCAGCAAGATGGTGCTGCAGCCAGCGTACTTTGCTACTTCTTTGCCATCATGGGTGTGATACACAGGAATATTGTGTGTATAAGCATAGCCCAGCTCCTGGGTAGTAGCTACAGAAGTGTTCACTAATAGCACAAAGTGACCAAACAAGAATTGTTTGGCTGCTGCTTTTCTCTGCTGTCCTCAGTACTTGGAGTCCCTGTGACCTGCTGTGTAGAGAATTGGACAAATTAGCCTGGAATGTGGGTGATTCAAGGAATTCTTGTGTTGTTGTGTCCACACTCCAGCTGAGAGAGGCAATTTCATGATAAGAGGTGTCAATCTGATTTATATCAGAAAAATATTAAATAATACTTGAAGCTGATGTGATTAGTTTTCAAAATAGGCCTATTTTTTTTTTATGTGAACAAACAACATAACTAAAATCCAAATGTGTATTTTGCTAGTATTATTGTAGTTCTTCTGAAAGAGAATTTACTAATTAGAGTTGTATAGACTAAGACTACTCACCTTTATAAATATATAAAAGAGTCTTCAAAATTTTTATCACAGATATGTTAACCTTTTAAAATTGGAATTATGAACAGTTTTTTTAATATGAAAATAGGCCTTGTTTCCAAATTGGGTTTTCAGCAGTCAAATAAAATACATTACTAAAGATCTTTGTAAAACTCAGTCAGACCTTGTGTCTTTTCCCTGGCCCTCATTGCACAGCTACACATAGTTTAATGTTCAGCAGCAGCAGTTCCTGCTGTAGGTTGATGGCTAGGTGCTCAAATAGCCTCAGTGATACAGAGGAATGCTAAGGTTATGCCAGCTCTATGGAAGCCTTTGCTGAGCAAGACATGTCAATGTAAGCAGCTCATATACCTAACATGGTATATGAGTATAACTAAATTAAAACCC
>VZTT01060770.1:6814-30737 GCA_013400855.1 Buphagus erythrorhynchus
AATAATATTACTGCAGTTTAGCAGAAACTGCACTAAATTGTAAAATATTTATGATAGCTCTAAATCGAGCACACTGTAAAATATTTCAGTACAGAATGGCTTGTTTAACAGTGCATGCATGAGCTTTACATTATTTCGTACTTTCACGTATCATTACTTTTCAGAGTTTTACTGTAAAAATAGGATTGTGCTTTTATGAGCAAATTAACTTGATAATAAAGGTAGAACTAAATTAATGCTTTCATTATTCTGTATTTATATTCAAAGTGAAAAATAAGTTTGTCATAACAGCCAGATATATTTACTTCTTGGTTATTTAATTTGAAATGCAGGTTGCTGTTTTTATTATTACAATCAGCATTTGTTATTTTAATCTAGTTATTAGTTAATGTGAAAGGGCAGTGTTATTTTAAGTGTTTGTTAACTTTAAATGTTATTTCTAACTTTGATCTTTTTTTTTTCAAGGTTGATGGAAACAGCTCAACATTAAGCATGAATATCCATTTCAAAGCACTGAAAAGATTAGTAGAAGAGCACACATTCAGTGAAATTCTCATTCCTTTACAATCTGTAATGATACCAACTCTTCCTTCAATTCCTGGTACCCATGCTAACCATGACCCTTTTCCTGGCTGCTGGGCCTACATTGCAGGCTTTGATGATACGGTAAGGCTCTCGTTGGCACCTGCTGTTTCACTTCATATTAAACAAACATAGCTGCAAATACATCTCTGTTCTCTAGAAGTGGGAGGAAGGAGTAGGAAATTCCATAATTGCTTTTATGGAAACTGAGTGGCTTCTTTCACAGCAGCCTGTGGCAGGTGTGGCCCCTTGGCTTTCAGATAAGTTTTGATCTGAGGTTAATGTGCTGCAGCACCATGGAAGTGCTAACACAGTTGGTTGCAGTGGTTTATTACAATTACACACTTTATCATGGATAATCTGATACAGATGTTAGTAAAGAACTTAATTTTTCTTTAGGTGGAAATTCTTGCCTCACTTCAAAAGCCAAAAAAGATCACCCTGAAAGGTTCAGATGGAAAATCTTACATTATGATGTGCAAGCCAAAAGATGATCTAAGAAAAGACTGTCGGCTCATGGAATTCAACTCCCTTATTAATAAGGTTTGATAAATGAGACAATCAGGTGCATTATACTTATTGACCAGGACAGAACACTGAGCTGTCTAACAAAAAAAAAGCCAATTTAGCTGGAGATAAAACTCACTGGCAGAAAAGTAAACTGGTTCAAAATACCTTATTGCAGCAAAAACCAGTAGCAATTGGTACTGTATGACTTCTTACAGACTTGTGAAAATAATAACAAATTACAATATTCTGCCAAAGCAATTGCTTATTCCAGCAAAAAATAGATAGGATAGGTTATTTATAATAAAAAAAACCTGCAGACTTTCTGCTGTCATGCTTAATATTTCTTATTTAGTAATTTCTAATATATTTTATAAAACTTAGGGAAATTAATCTTTTCATACTAAGGTGCTGCCATACCTCTTATTTTAGTTCTATTTTGCTTCTCAGCAATATGCTTAAGGTTAAGGTGCCATGTCTTCTTTGTGAGGTTAAAGCAAATGACAGCATCTCTTAAACACTAAAACATTTATTTCAAATATTGCTTTTAAGGGATTTAAGCCATGTACAAGTTATACAATTTGACTGTTTTATTGCAAAATCCTCTTTTTAAAATTTACTTTAAAGAGCAGATGCACATTTTGCTTTCATTTTACCTGCTGCAGACTGTGAAGCTTAGATTTGTAAATTCTAGATTGTGTGATTGGAATGTAGTTATAGATAGAATGTAAATGCTATAGATCCATTATGATCCTATCTGTGTTATGTGTTAATCTCATTTTCCTTTTGTGAATAGTGCTTAAGAAAAGATGCAGAGTCCCGTAGGCGAGAGCTCCATATCCGCACCTACGCAGTGATTCCATTAAATGATGAATGTGGCATAATTGAGTGGGTGAATAACACTGCTGGTCTTAGAAATATCCTGATAAAACTTTATAAGGAGAAAGGTAAAGAAATAGATTTGACTATAGTAAAAGTTTTTAGATATTTTTAAAGGGCTTGTATCTTATTAAGTAAATGAAACAAATGGCAAGAGTCAGGCATTCTAGGAAGATGTGGTCACACGTCTTTTTATCTATCTGTAATATATTATTATTCATATGTGTGGTAGACTTTTGCTCTAAAATGGAAGAGGGTTGGTGCTTGGAATGAACAAATTCCTTACAAGAACTGATACCACAGGCATCTTAATACTTCCCTACATACAATCATGTAAATTGTTTCAGCAGCATGGGGATGTGTGTGCAGCACTGAATAATAAAAAATACTGCAAACTTTTTCTTTAGATTTGATTTGTTGTTTTTCATTTCTGTTACATTTATGTGAGATAATTAAGATAATAAACAATTGAATCAAGGTTGAGAATACAGCAGCTTTCCAGAGGAAATGATCAGATTTCTTTTGAATTTCTTGTTAACAAAGCAGCTTTCTGATCAGTGCAAAAAAAGTTTGGGGAAAAACTTTACTGTACCCCACAACTGACATGGTTTATAGATTATTTTTCATTTGATCATTTATTTCAACTTTATGGAGACATTTATTTTCATTAAATTACCATATTGTAATAGTACATATAATGCTTTGTATTTGGGGATTTTTCTGCCTAACTGAGGAAGTCTGTTGCAGGTATCTATATGACTGGGAAAGAACTGCGGCAGCACATGCTTCCAAAGTCAGCACCTTTGCCTGAAAAGCTGAAAATGTTCAAAGAGGTCCTTCTGCCTCGTCACCCTCCTCTCTTTCATGAATGGTTTCTTAGAACATTTCCTGACCCTACTTCATGGTGAGTGGCTGGGATTGGGTCAGCTCAAGAACATCTACTTAGTGTATTTCCCCAGGAACTGATGGGGCTCCAGGACGAGGACAGCGAAGCCAGGCAGTGCCTCAGAGCTGCCTGTATCTCCACAGGTACAACAGCAGGTCAGCCTACTGCCGCTCCGTTGCCGTCATGTCCATGGTGGGATACATCCTGGGGCTGGGAGACCGCCACGGGGAGAACATCCTGTTTGATTCCTTCACTGGGGAGTGCGTGCATGTGGATTTCAACTGCCTTTTCAATAAGGTGAGAAATGCTGAATGTGCTCTCTGTATTATATTAATATAAGTTATAAATTTCTACTGTCTTGGGTTTTTTTCCAAGTTTTTACTTTTGCATATCCATTGTGTTCTTTGCCTCACTTTGTCATGTATTTATACCCCAAAAAAGCTTGGGATATATAAAGAGGATGTAATCATTCTTGTGGTGCATTCAATGAAAACCAACTTTTTGATTTAGCCAGTATCAGATGACCTGATGTGGATACACTGAAACAGCCCAAATTTTAGACTGTTTATGTTTTGTGACTCCTCTCTCCACTATCACCCTCCAAACAAAACTGTAATTTCTACATTCAGAACTCTGCTGCTGTGGAGAATTTCTCTCACACAAATTCAGCACAAAAATTCCAATGGTTCTGTAAAATAAACAGCAGAAATTATGGCCAGATTGGGATTTGGAGTTCTAGTGTTTCAGTTGAAAGATGCTTTTGGTGTGGGACATGGCATTTTTAATTCAGGTAAGTGAGGTAGAAATATTGTTAGGTTATTTCTTCTGGTTTCTTTTTAGTAAGTCTAAATTGTCTTATATAATGTTTTTAAGCTAACTTGCATATTATAGAAGTTAGCATTTTGCAATGAGACTACAGAGCATAAATATATATTTAAGAACAAAATTTTATACATTTTATATGTATTAGTGTGTTAAAACAGGGAAAAAGAGGTTATTTGGACAATTTATTATTTACTCACTGTAATTTCCCCTTATCTGAGTAGGACTGTGAGCTGAGCAAACATCTCTTGCCAGCTGGGAAACTGTCAGTGACAAAGATGGAGGGAAAAACCTAAAGCCAATGCAAATATTACTCTTTAATAATGCTTGAAACACTTGGGGCATACTTATTTTTCCTCAATGTAAAGGGAGAAACTTTTGAAGTTCCGGAAATCGTTCCTTTCCGCCTCACTCACAACATGGTTAATGGGATGGGTCCCATGGGAACAGAAGGTCTCTTCCGAAGAGCCTGTGAAGTCACCCTGAGGCTGATGCGTGATCAGAGGGAGCCTCTCATGAGGTAGGGCAACTGCTTTTGCTACAAACGCCTCAAAGCTGGCTGTAGTCTAAACGTGGGAAACAGTAACTGCTGGGGAATATGCCACTTGCAGCATATGCCTATCCTGCAGCTCACTCTCACCATGACATGGAGCTAAATATAAAGCAGTATAAATATTCAGCACTAACTACAGGCTCCTGTCAGTGTTTGTATTTTGAAAATCAAATGTATTTTATGTGTCATATCCTTTTCTAAATTTTTTGTTTATTTAGTGTCTTAAAGACTTTCCTCCATGATCCTCTTGTGGAATGGAGTAAACCTGTTAAAGGGAATACAAAAGCCCAGGTGAATGAAACTGGAGAAGTTGTCAATGAAAAGGTGAGTTTAAAACAAAAACAACCTAAGGTATTCAAACGTCCATTATTGTTACGAATTACATATTTCCTAATTGAAACTTTGCCTTTTTTTTTTCTTCCATCTCTGAATTTTTCTGGTTGTTCTTTATTATCTCTCCGTTCATAATTTTGATCTATAGAGATTTTTTTATATTGATAAAAAATGTTATTTATCTGTTAAAGAAGCAAACAAAAAAAAGCCTGTAATTCTTTTGTTAGTGTTACTAAATCAAGGACAACATCAGCAGAAGCAATGGATCTTGTTACCCCTCACTTGCACAATCCTCCAGATTAACAGTGATGGTAACATCTGGAGTCTTTTCCATGTATATTTTTGTGCTTTTCCTGAGTGGATGTTTATTACTGAATAAATACGTGCCTTGGTACATATCAAGAATTATGTGATTAAAGTTAAGATTTCTTTATTAGCTGCTGCTGTATTATTCATCCAAAGTATAGATTATTTTTTATTATCTTCCCCTCTGTGCAAAATTTCTGATTTGTCCCTTTCTATTTTTACCTTTTAAGGACTATTTAATGCAAATAAATGTGTAATAGCAGATAATACTTAGGGAGCACTGACAAACACAACAGCTAAGATAAGGAAAAATACATCACTGAAACTGTATCACAACAAAGAACTTACCTGGGCTATTTCAGCACAGAAAATCTCCTGGTCTTCAAACAGTTACTAACCAGGCTGTGTCTACATAATTTTCTTTTACAATACCACCCACATAGTTGTATATGTTAACTGCTTTTTCTGGAGAGGTGCCAACGTTATGCTTGAGCTTTAAAAAAAAACGTGTGAGTGTAATTGGTATGAACTCGCAACTCCAGTGGGCCTTGGAACAGCTCATTTTGAGATGCTCAGCACAACCTCTTTAATTCGACTTCTTCAGTTTCAGTTGCTCATAATTTTGACTTAAATTTTATCCAGAATTCCAGGAACAGTCTAGGAAAATGTTGCATTTATTTGAAAGTAATTGTATGAAATAAAGCTTTCTAAAAATTCTCAGATATACAGCTCTGTCAGTCTTCTCTGGTACCTTTAACTGTAAGAATGTAAGGCAAAAGTTACAGCTTGACCAATAATATATCCATTCTAGAGAATTGTTTTTAGAAGTGAGTAGCCTTTGTTTTCAATGTAGCTGGTATAGGCATCTGGATTTTGTATTAAATTATGATATGATTTCAAACACATCCTAAGAAATACTGTTTTTATTTTGAGAAGTGGAAGTTCATGAATAGTAAAAATTTTTTTTTCCTTCTTTCCAGGCCAAAACCCATGTCCTTGATATAGAACAACGGCTGCAAGGTGTCATTAAGACTAGAAACAGAATCAAAGGATTACCTTTATCTATTGAAGGGCATGTTCATTACCTCATTCAAGAAGCAAGTGATGACAACCTGCTCTGCCAGATGTATATGGGCTGGGCTCCATATATGTGAAATCTTTTCCCTTTGGAATGATACCATCCACAAGTGCTGTAGCTATAATATTGTTGGGAAGGAATCAGTCAGTGGTACCTGGTTACTTCTGTTGATTTTTGTCTGCAAGCAGAAGAAAAGGCTTATGGTCTTCCAAAATCTGTGTAAAATGTACAGTGCCCTTGCAAGGATGCTATGAATGCAGATGTGTAAGGTGTTAGGACTTACCTTTTGTACACATGTAGAAGGCAGTTCATAAGAACTGCTTAAAAATTAGACTATGCAAGGCTCTGCAAGTGTCTTACTCTAACTATATTAAAAATTTTCATGATGTTGACAGATGCAATCTATAAAGTACTGTATATTTTTGTAAACATGTTTCTCATTTGGCTTAGATTAGAAAATACAACAATGGAGTTTAATACTGATAAGATGTAAAGTGGTTATTTCAACTTTTGTACTCCTATTCAGAAGGGCTTTCTGAAACTTATTGCTATTTTTTTCCAGCAGTAGACTTTTCTTCAACTTTCTCCTACATAGCCAGGCTGTCTCTAGGAAAGCTTTTGGGATCTTAAATCTTAGCATGAGTAAACTGGTAAAGTGGTACCACGTTCTGAACCTGTTCCCTTAGTCCTTTAGTGCAGTGCTCTAAAAACCCTCCTGAAGGACACGGCACAAAGCTGGGAGTTGGAGGCCCCTGGCTGTAATGCCAAGGCAGCAGGCAGGTGGTTGTAGTTGTGACTGTAACATCCGTGTAGGCTCCTGAGAGCTTTGCACAGCTCCTCTTCCTCTCCTGGAAAAAGCACAGCTCTAGGGAGTGTTTTTCAGACCCCATTTCAGGAAAGGTGTTTTAACACAGACAAGAGTAGACTAAAATATGGTTGAAAGGCAAATGCTAACTTACAGTAATGCTTGCTTTCTGGATTTTTGTACAGTGGATAAATGAGGGGTGGGGGAGATAGGGAAAAATTATACCCTTTTAACTTAGGATTTTTGTACAGTGGATTTGTTTCTGCTATTCTGAGAGCTAAACAACACTGTTAGGTTTTGATCACCGGCTCACACTGTGGTGTGACACTAGTGTTTGTTCCGTTCAGTTGAAATTCAGATATTTGGGAAAGTAAAATAATGGGTCTGCAACTGCTTTTAGGGTGTTTGTTTCTCTGTCTAGAAGTGTTGTCACTGTCCCATAAATGTGACATGTTTTCCTAGTAAAACATTTGGAACATACAATGGTCTTTTCCGCTGTTGTGTTTCAGTGCTGACGTTCTGTTGTTTTTCCCCGGCTTTATCAGTTTATCGGAGCGCAGAGAGCTGCCCGGGGAGCTGTTGCACCGGGCGCTGCCATCGCGCGGGGAGCAGATCTGCCGCCGGAGCGGGGGACGAGGGCCCGGGGCACGGCAGGGGTCAAGAGGGTCCCTGCTGCTCGCTGCACCCCGGGCCCTGCATGCCGGGGGGGCGGTGAGGCGGCCCAGGGGCGGGAGCCGGCCCGGGCCCGCCCCGCTGCCGCCCCGCCCCGGNCGCTCCGGCGCCGCTCTGTGCCCGCTCGCTCTCGGTGGTGCGGGCGCTCGGCCGCTGTCAGCGCGGCGCGCCGGAAGGAGGGCGGAGCGCGGCCCGCGGTGTTTGGTTCCGGCGGGGCTGTGAGGGCGGCGGGGAGCTGAGGCCATGGGGGTCCCCAAGTTCTACCGGTGGATCTCGGAGCGGTACCCCTGCCTCAGCCAGGTGCTGAAGGAGCATCAGGTGAGCTGGGGGCGGAGCGCTGGTGCGTGACAAGGGCCCGCCCCAGGGGGGTCCTGACCGGCCCCTCGGCGGGACGAGGGAGGGGGAGAGCGCGCGGGCCTCGTCCCCGGCCGGCCCTGTGGGACCGAGTCCCAGCCAGGCCGGCTAGCCGGCAGCCGGGGCGGCGCAGAGGGACGGCTGTGGCTCAGCGGGACCCGCCGTTCGGAGCGGCCGAAAGTGCTGGGACGGCGGTGGGCGATCTCCGGCGGGCAGCAGTGCCCGGAGCCCGTGGCTGGGGGCCGGCGATGTTTTCAGCTGACCCGGACCCAGAGTGCGCTGTTCCCCCCGGGAACGGCCGTGCCCGGCTCGCTCCCCTCGCTCTGGGTCCCCTCGGCAGCTCCGCGGTGCTGCCTCAGCACCTGGCGGCCTCGCACCCGCGGGGAGTCCGAGGTCCGAGTTTACTCTTTGTTGTGCTCAGAAAAGTTACAGCTGCTGACGGCCAATGGCGCGGTAATGACGAGGGACAGGTTTTACAGCTCTGCTGCGTTTCCTACTTGTCGCCTGCGTCGGACAGTTTGTGTTAGCAGCTAAACCGGGAAGTATGCTCAAGCCTGGAAAACGAAAGCCGTAAATGGTACTTCTAACAGTTGGACAAAGACGTCATCTTTTCAGAGCTGTCTTGTTTGGTACCTGTTGGATACAAGCTCTTCTAATGACCGTTTTCAACTGGTGTCACAGATGTGATTTTATAGATTGAGTAAGGATGTTCTGAGGTGATAATTGAGAGTGTGTTTGAATATTAATACATTTTCCCTAATTGTGATTTTTAAAGATTAAATAGCTGTTGTGTCAGTGTAACTAAGGTGCCCAGCTCAGGTGATTCCCAGCATGGATGATTGGCTTCTCCTGCTAGTTTCAAAGCAGTTTTCAAAGCTTAGGTCTTCGCTTATGATTTGTTGGGCTTCTCTGAAGTGTTTAATGTATCTTGGTATCTGTGTAGCAAGGCAGCAGCAGTTTATGCTGCCTTTCTGCTGTTGTCTTCGAAGCCTGGGCTGCTCACACATCTTTAAACTTGTGCTGAAGAGCTGTGTTAAGCTGAGGAGGCAGCAGTGTCTGCTTTAACCAGGGGGATGGCAGCAGGGGGTGCTACCGTTGATGCCTTCTGAAAGGGGTAGTTAGAGCTCCTCGGATAAAAAATAAACACTTAACCCTTCCAGATCACTTGAATATACAGACTGACATATACTGGCATCTAGAGTATATGCTAAGAGGAAAAAAAAAAAACAAAAACAAACCAACAAATTAAAAGGCCTATCTATGTAAAACAGCATTATTGTTAAATCAGATTATAGCTGTGCTTCTTGAAGAAAACATAGGACCTTTTACATATGTTGCTTCCATATAAAAGCTTTAGTTTTTATCTCTTTAGAATGCTGTCTGTGCACTGCCCTGCTCACTTATCTGAAAGTATTGAGAGCAGTTTGGTTACTGAGTTTAACCATGCTAAAGATCATGATGTGCAACAGAAGACTAATTACAGCAGTTGAGTAGGGATTATTCTTGATTCTAATATCTTCTCATCATAATTTCCTCTTTCTGAAACGGTTATGTTTCTCTTGCGTCTGGAGAATAAATACAAGCCCAGCTAGGCACCTTTAAAGATGTGTCAGCAGCAGTGCTACAGAAAATTGTAACAAGTTGGCAGTGCCTTTTCCTAGGTGTGATGATGGGGGGTTTTTTGTGAACAGTCTTACTGGGGGATTAAGGAATAGATTTGTTTAATGCCAGTTGCTCTTGTGGTGCATTTTGGTAACACAGAGGTAGTACTGGCCCCTTTGTGTCATACATTTGCCAGTGTTTGTTCTCTGTATGTTGTTTGTGTACATTTAGAAAGGCTTTCTTTTTCCTTTGAAAGAGTGTGACTGCTACAGATAAGGCTATTAGAAGAGCAGAGAACTAGAAGGAAAAATAAAGTCTGTTTGGAAAGTCTGGGCTAGAAATTGATGTTATTGCCAACTCTCTGCTTTTGGTGCTAATTGCCTCTCCCTAGACTCCAAGGTGCTCACAAACATAGCTGAAGAGACAGCACACAGTGGTTGGGGTAGAAGCTGCTGAACAGAGGGAGAACTCTAAAGCTTTTTAGGCCAGCTTTGCTTGGAAATACTGTTGGAAATTGCATACTCAGTTTTGTAGTTTTTCATGTTTGTAGTGCAGCTATGAAAGGTTGAATCGATTAAATGTACAGGCTTATAAAAAAGGGAAAAAAGTCTTCCTGAAAACAGTGGTTTTGGCTTGCTTTTCCATTTTACAATTTAGAAGATAGTCTGAGCACAGGGACAAAAGTCCTGAGGTTCCAGAAACAGCCAGGATAAAGTAGGAATCTGTTCAGCTGACTTGGCTCACTGAGTAAAATCATAGTAACAGATTGCATGTGCAGGCAAACCCATACCCAGTCCAGCTATTCTTACTCTGCCTGTTGGTGTGCAGGAGGTTCCACAGAGGTCTTCACACCTCAGCTCATTTCCAGAGTGCTCTCAGGTGTGCCTTGGGCAGTGGCTGCATTCACCAAGTGATACTAACTGTGCCATTTGTAGATTCCAGAATTTGACAACTTGTACCTGGACATGAATGGCATTATTCATCAGTGTTCACATCCAAATGATGACGATGTCCACTTCAGAATCTCAGAAGATAAGATTTTTGCCAATATTTTTCACTATTTGGAAGTACTGTTTCGCATTATTAAACCAAGAAAGGTTTTCTTCATGGCAGTTGATGGAGTAGCTCCAAGAGCAAAAATGAATCAGCAGCGTGGGAGACGTTTTAGGTAAGAAGATCAGCTCTGACTCTGTCTTGAGGATAGTAAACACTTTAAAGAACCCACTTACTGAAATGTATGCCATGAAGAGTAAGAGATTGTGAGTGGTTGTGCCCTTGACAGTAGTTTTAATTGAATGAGGGTGACTACCTGTAAAACGTTAAAATCAGGATTCCAAAAGCAAAGTTTGCTTGTTACGTAAATTTTTCTCTGTGTATGTGTCACTTGGTGACAAGGGGAGCTTTTTCTTATGAAATTTTCTGTGAAACAACTCTGTAGTTGAGCTCTTGCAAATGTTTCCAAATGCTTCATAACCTATGAGGGTCTTTCATATTTGTGAATGCTTGTTCTAGATATGCCTATTTGGTAGCTGTAGTGGAAGTCATAGAAAAAGTCAAGTTTCTAATGAAACTGATTTCCAATTGATACGAGTTACCAAGCTAGCTCAGATACAGAGCTACAAGTAGATTAAGAATTACTGTAATGTTTTGGGAGATTTTAAAGCTTTTTTAAGATTGCTATAAGGAAGAAAAGCCATGGTCTGACAGTACAGGGATGGCGAGTGAAATGCAGCATAACCAAGCTACGGGAAAGGAACGTTTTCGAGCAACTGGATTTTTTTTGTGGTTTGGTTTTTGATGTAAGTTTTTCTTTTAGGAATAAAGGAGGTTGAGGGGAAGCAGAAATTGAGAGTTCTAAGTAGAAGTTCATAGCAGAAGTGAGAGCCAGACAAAAACCTTAGACTTTGGTGGTTTATCTGTTTCTGGTTCAGAAGTGTTTAGGAAATTCTCAGCCAAGAAAGTCTGGCATGATGTTTGTTAGTTTCTCTGTTACTGGGCATGATTGAATTGTTAGTTCACTGGTGACTCCCTTGGAATTCCACACCTACTGCTTTGTTTAACTATGTTACAGTTATTGTTCGGGAGTAGCATTTTCAGATGTTTAGATTACAGATATTCCTGTTGTTTCAACGTTAATAGCTATTCATTGTGATCAACCGCTGTATGATCACCTTGGTAATCTAAATACTAACTGCATCTGAATAGTGACAGATTGACACATTTTTGTGAAAAAACTGCTATTTTTAAGTCACCTTAGTTGTATCAGAAGTAAGTTCAAACTCTCTTCAGGAATTTCATTTCTCTCCTTTTTATTTTTTAAGCACTCTATTTATTTTGTCAAAAAGCTATACTTAGGATATTAACATTTGAATAAGATGATTTGTTCTCTACTCTCACTCCAATGCTGTTTCGTTTTAGATCAGCAAAAGAGGCAGAGGAAAAAATAAAAAAGGCATTGGAAAAAGGAGAAACTCTCCCTACAGAAGCCAGATTTGACTCCAACTGTATTACACCAGGTAAGATAATTTGTCAGTTATTTAAATTTAAGTGTTTATGGTTTGTCTTCTGTATTTTGGTACTATTTTCCTATCTTAAGGCATGTTTTTTAAAAAATAGAAGACAGAATCAAGAAAGACTTAATCAAGTTTGTGACAAAAGTTTTAGTAACATTCCGTAGGGTTGGAATACTGTCTCATTCTAAAAATTTTTTAGATTACTAGGGAAAAAGTGAAATGTCTTGGGAAAGAAACCAGTCATTTCCTTCATCTCTGGCAGAAGTTTTATTTGTTGGCATTTTTTAAAATGCTTCTGATATGTAAATGCAAACTAGTGAAAAGCTTTAACTTAGGTTTCTATTTTCAGGAACTGAATTCATGGCCAGATTGAATGAGCATCTTAAATATTTTGTAAATATGAAGATTTCCACAGACAAATCCTGGCAAGGAATAACAGTCTACTTATCAGGCCACGAGGTCATAATATTTTCTCTACTATCTTATTTTAATTTTTTTTTTTTTTTTTACAGAATAATACTTACTACTGATTTTTTTGTTTTGTTTTTTGTTTGTGTCCAGACTCCAGGGGAAGGTGAGCATAAAATTATGGAGTTCATCAGATCAGAAAAAGCAAAGCCCCATCATGATCCAAACACAAGACACTGTCTCTATGGCTTAGATGCTGACTTGGTATGTCAACTAAAATAATACAAATAACAGGGACTTGTCAATTGTGTACATTTTTGACATCTTCCTAAGCTCATAGGGTTCTAAAATGGTTTGAAACAAGCATGTGATTTTGTATTCCTGCAAACTTTTGAATTTGTAATGAAATCGAACATCGAAATTTCTTTATACTGCTTGAAAGGTTTAAAAAAAATTTAGAAGTAAGATCTTTCTGATATCTCTTTGTAATAGATAATGCTGGGATTAACAAGTCATGAGGCACACTTTGCGCTCCTAAGAGAAGAAGTCAGATTTGGTGGTAAAAAGGCTCAAAGGTGAATTGATTTAACTTTACTCTTATTCTATTTATGATGAAATTAAATCCAAAATATACTGGGCGACTAAAACAGATGTGTGTTTGGTGATTTGGGTTTTCTTTTTAATTGATTGCATAGTAATTTAATGAAGTCTTAGTTTATTCTTTGGGTTAGAAAAGTAATGAAATTAGAGAACTCAATGTGCTGAATTGTGCCTTTGAATTGGTTTACATAAAAAAATGTATGCTGTCAGAACAACTGATTAAAAACTCTTAAAGCTTTGGTGCATTTTACTTTTTTCTTCATGTTATAATGGAGCAACCTGGGCTGTATTGACATTGTTTCCATAACTGTGTTATGCAGATACTGTCTTTCTAAAATGTGTGTGTGTGTATATATATGAGGTTTTGTGCATGTAAGTACTAGAAAAATTACTAAAATAAACTCTCTTAAAATGGCTGGGTAGATGCTCTTATTCAGAGTTTGCCCAATTGAAATAACTCATGGTCTATAAACAGTCAAAAGATGGTGACTTGTTCCAGGTCTGTGCGTGTACCTGGAGCTGTTCTGAAGTTATAAAGGAATTAATTTATAACTGTTTCTGTGGCTGGGTTCCTTCCTTGAAGGACCTTAAGCATATATTGCTTATAAGGGAGAAGATGGGAGAGACAGAAATAAACATTGCTGACACTGAAAGATTTTGGATAACACAGGATAAGTCATAAATGTTTAGATAAATGTTTATTGCCAAGGATAATATAATGAACATTGGAAATAAGCTTTCTTTTCAGCCTATGCAGTCAACGTTTCACTAATACTCATGGGTAGTGTTGGCGTGCAACACTGCAATATTTTTTAAAGACCTTACATCTAATCAAAGTGAAACCTTGGTTATACCTTTCTAAAACCTAAAATAATGTGAAAAAAGAGTGTGATTACTTTTTGAAAGATTAATTAGTGAAAGGATGAAAACAAAAGGCAAAGTGTTATTTGTTCCCTTCCCTCCCCAGCATTGTTCCATATTGTAATTTCTGAATAATTTTGCTCATTACAAGAATTTACTACTGTAAGTTACGGGCATTGCCTTCTGTCAATATTGTCAGTTTTATGGATACTTACAGTTGGAAATTTGGAAATCCTGAAAATACGTACAAATTAATATCTCTCCACAGTTTTTTTCATTGAGAGAAATTGCTTGTTTTATCAGGATTTTCAGGTCCAGTGCAATGAAGAGTAAGGGCAGAATGTCTCTAGACTCTTATAGCATCAACCTGGACTGGCCAAAGTTCTTTAATATCAATATGAAAATTGTATTTTAAAAGTACCACAATTGGTTCTGAAGCCCAATGTAACTTAGAGTTTGTCTTACATGAGTTTATCTGGATGCTGCTGCATCATCCTTATAGGATTATTTATAAAATTTCCTGTTTATGTGTGAAGACACAAGTATTTATGCTAGTTTGTCATTGGAGGTGGTGTCAGCTAGTTACAGTATTGACAAGGTGAAATAGTCTTTTCCTAATTTAAAATATATAATTTAGCTCATTAGTCTTTTGGTGTAGGTATTAACTGATTTGGGGCTAATGTTGGCTTAGGGTTTTAATGAGTAGTTTTAGTGAAAAGAAAAAAGGAAAGCAGAATATGTGTTGACTATTCCATAAACAAACAGTAGGTTTGTTATTCTTTTAGTGCTGCATTGAAGCTGCAAAATAATACATGCAGAGCATATTTTCAAGTTGAGCATATTCATCTCTTACAATAAGCATTTCAAATGATTACAAATGTGACCCAGTTGGTTTAGATGTGAATCTGTGTACTCTGTTCTTATTCAGACTAATTGGAAAATACCTTAAAATGGTGAGGCTTAGTGCCGAGTTAGGCTAATTTGTCTCTTTTCTGGGCAATGGGATAAGGATTTAGAAAATAGTTACTGCAGCATGAAACTCCACAAAGCTCTTCTCTAAGTTAGTTCTTCTCCATACAATCACATCTGGTGTTTAGAAGATTCTACTGCAAAATTTTATAGACCAAACCAGATTAATCCTAAAATAGATTCGAGGAAAAGTTTATACATTATTTATTCTGCAAAGATACAATCCTAATAAAATTTCTTGGGTGTAGCTCACCTTGGACTTACTAATATTAATGTTGGAAGAGTGTTTATAAATAATTAACTTGGTGGTTTGAATAATTTACAGAGTATGTGCACCAGAGGAAACCACGTTTCATTTACTGCACTTATCCCTGATGAGAGAATATATTGATTATGAATTTTCCCCCGTAAAAGTAAGTTCTAATGGAGCTGAGATGGAAAAAAATGTGAATGTGTGAAGTCTTTATACAAAAATGATAACAAAAATTATACTCCTGTGTTTTTTTCTTTTTTCCTTTTTCTTTTTCCTCCAGGACAAGATTTCTTTTGAATATGATATTGAAAGGATAATAGATGATTGGATCTTAATGGGTTTCCTTGTAGGAAATGATTTCATTCCTCATCTACCTCATTTACACATTAATCATGATGCACTGCCACTACTTTATAGAACATACATGGCTATCTTACCAGAACTGGGAGGTGAGAAAACTAAGTTCAGTTGTGAAAAGTAGAAGCATTAACATTGGTGTATTTATATTTATTAATCTTTTTAGCCACATTAGAATGTTTAGCATTTACTACACTTTCCTTAGAGAGGCAGCAAGATTGCATTTTATTATCTGTGGGGCATTTAAATGCAAATTTTAAAATTGTTGAATTGTTAGGTCAAAAGTATACTTAATTTTCTCAACAGGTTACATCAATGAAAATGGGCATCTGAATTTAGAACGTTTTGAGAAATATCTCACGAGACTGTCAGATGTAAGTAACTTTGAAATGTATAGAATGTTGAATTTGATCTCAATATTGTACCCTAAAATACACCATACTTTAGTTTTAATGAACTGTTAAAATGGCTGTGTTTTACAGGTGGTTTAATCAGCTGTTTTAGCATTGAACAGATGGAATCCAATCAGTTGATGTCTGATCTTATAGCATAGGAGGAAAAAGATTGAATAATTTGATCTGTGCTTTAGCCAGCACAGTGCTTTTAATACTGCAAGTCAAATGAGGATTCACCAGTAGAATCATGGTCCTCACTTTGATCGAAGTGTGTAGCAGTATTGGGTAAAGCTGGTTAGAGCAGGTGTCAGTAATGCCAGGGATGTGGGTTCAGTCCCTGTGGAGCAGGTGTCAGTAATGCCAGGGATGTGGGTTCAGTCCCTCCAGAGCAGGTGCCAGTAATGCCAGGGATGGGGGTTCAGTCCCTGTGGAGCAGGTGCCAGTAATGCCAGGGATGTGGGTTCAGTCCCTGTGGAGCAGGTGTCAGTAATGCCAGGGATGGGGGTTCAGTCCCTATGGAGCAGGTGTCAGTAATGCCAGGGATGGGGGTTCAGTCCCTGTGGAGCAGGTGTCAGTAATGCCAGGGATGGGGGTTCAGTCCCTGTGGAGCAGGTGTCAGTAATGCCAGGGATGGGGGTTCAGTCCCTGTGGAGCAGGTGTCAGTAATGCCAGGGATGGGGGTTCAGTCCCTGTGGAGCAGGTGTCAGTAATGCCAGGGATGGGGGTTCAGTCCCTGTGGAGCAGGTGTCAGTAATGCCAGGGATGGGGGTTCAGTCCCTGTGGAGCAGGTGTCAGTAATGCCAGGGATGGGGGTTCAGTCCTTCCAGAGCAGGTGCCAGTAATGCCAGGGATGGGGGTTCAGTCCCTCCTGAGCAGGTGTCAGTAATGCCAGGGATGGGGGTTCAGTCCCTCCTGAGCAGGTGCCAGTAATGCCAGGGATGGGGGTTCAGTCCCTGTGGAGCAGGTGTCAGTAATGCCAGGGATGGGGGTTTGATCCCTCTAGTGCCGTTCACATAACAGTTGGACTCAGTGATCCTTGTGGATCTCTTCCTCCTCAGAATTGTCTGTGATTTCTGTGTATTCTTAAAGCTTGCAGCAGACAGCTATGTTCTTTGTTTCCCCTGCTGGTAGTTTCCTGTGGGGTAAGCTATGTCTGAAGGTCTTGGAGGGGAGAATTGTTTGCAAGTTTTTTATGAAGATCACTAGTAAAGATTAAGCAGCATCTCTGAGAGGCAGGCATCGGTGTTGTTTATGAACTAACTGGTGTACAGGAGGTAATCCTGTTAAGTGGCAGTGCGGTAATCCTAGAGATGAGGTAAGGTATAGGCCATTTAGAAATGGAAAGGATTAAACCTTCTGCTGAACTTGGACAGAGGGAGATCATCTGTTGTCCCTGCTTCAGCCTTGTTTTCTGGTTCTTGGATGGAGCTGTGAAAGTGTTAGATCTGTGGCACAAGGCTGCATTAACCAGACCCTATATGTGTACTGCTTCTAGAGTTGATAGTGAAGTATAGAAGTTATTTAATTCTTCTTTTCACCTTGCAGCCTTACTGAAAGAAAATAAATATGGCTTGGCTGTATGTTACATATTGCTGAGAAACAGGATTTTTAGTATTAATCTATTTAGTTGTATCTCTAGGGCAAAATGTTTATGTACAGATGACTCTAGATGTAATCTAATGCATGTACTAAGAAGACATTGTTAATCTGGCATTGTAAATTTGACATCCCTCAAATATTTTCAAACTTACTTTAATCTCACAGTTTGATCGTGAGCACTTCAGTGAAGTCTTTGTTGACCTAAAATGGTTTGAAAGTAAAGTGGGCAATAAATACCTCAACGAGGCAGCTGGGCTTGCAGCAGAGGAAGCCAGAAAAAATAAACAAAAGAAACAAAAGGTCAGTGTTTTGTATACACAATTTCAGAAATAAGAATGTTACTTTTTGCAAATCAGTAATTTGATCTTAGACAAATTAAGTCATAAACCTCTGTTTTTAGATTTTTTTTAAAATCAGGAAAGGTAGTAAAATGTAACAGTTTGCATTCTGCCTGTATGCATTGCTGGTTGTGAGTGATGAATTGGTTCAGTCAGGGGCAGGTGCTCATAATTTTTAAAGTCTTGTAAACCTGTATTTAATACTTTACTGTTCTTCAAAAGCAGCAGAACTTAACTTTTGTGTGAGTTATGATCAAACCTGCTATGTTTCATAATCTTAATTTTTAACGCATAGTCCACTGGAAGTTCAATATATTTCAGATACACTGATAGAACATTCATGTATCTCTTGGTGTTCGCTAACTGCTGGACAACAAATAGGGAAAGAGCAATTTCATTGGTGAGCTATCTCAGATTGAACTTGCAGTTCTAGATATAACCAATTAATGAGGAACAGCAGGTTGTATTATTTGTGTGTAGTAGTGCATAACAATATCTTGTCTTTGCCCCAGTGTCAAATTCCCCACCACCACTTCCACTGACTGTCCTTCACTATATGCTTCAGCAGGGTGTAGAGTAGCAGGAGAAAATTCCTTTGTATTTAATCTCTCTGTATATTGTTATCCTGTTCTTTGTATACAGAGCAGTTTTGGAAAGAGTAGCATTTTGGAACACAAATATTCAGGTATTTTTTTACAAGTAGTTAATGTTTTGACACTGCTCCTTTTGTTTGATCTGTCCTTGTCTGCTTAAATAATTTTCTTGAAGCAATTGTAAGAAAAGAAAGTGGGGTTTATATTTTACAGTTAGATTGTAGTATTTTGAGTTGCAAGTTTTGAATGAGGTTTGTGCATATTAACCTGTATTTTTACATTATCTCAAATATTAATTTAATAGGCTCAGGAAAATTCTATATCTTTGGCTGCTTTAGAAAAAAATGAAGGTGAAGTGACCCCTAAAAGTAAGTGCAAATAATTTTTCTATACACATATAACAAAAATGTGTGTATAAATTTCAAAGAACTGTAAGAATTGCATGTCTGAGATGAGCTTAATCTGAATGCCAGACTTATGTAATCAGTTGCTGGGAAGTGGAACTGCTCTGGTGAGAGAGAGCGGGGCTAAAGCTTTAAAGATGCTTCTTCCCTGCCCTTTATTTCCACGAGTTAAAGGAATTACTGGACAAACCTTCAACAATATTATGGTTTTGGTAATCGTATGCATAGGTATTTTCTTAGGTAGAGGGACAGGGGAACAGATTTTTGTATGGCTTTAGGATTTTTAATTGTTGTTTTTAAACTCTTCTACTTGTAGGAAATGTTTTTTTGCTCATGTTTTGAAATTAATTATCAAAAATGTATGATAATTACTACATGATATTAGGTGATGTTGCTGAACATAATTCAATTTTAAAATTCATTTTAATGTTTTCTCAGATTTTTTTCTGATGGCTTATATTATCTTCTCTGTTCTTATAATTTGGGTAAAAATGGGTTGCCTGTCTTAAAAATTGCAGAGTTTCTCTGGGTAAAGATTTGTTCGATTGTTTCATGTTACTTTCAGTGCAAGGAGGGTGTGAGCACCTATAGCATTGAATTGAGGAGTAAAGTTAAGGCATTATGTCAGAAGTGAATGTATTCAAACCTTATTGTACTAGAGAAGTGAATGTTAATCCTTTTTTTTCATGTCTGATTTTCCAGCCACATTGGAAGATGAACCAGAAGATGATGATCTGTTTGAAACTGAGTTTAGGCAATACAAAAGAACTTACTACATGACTAAAATGGGTGTAGAAGTAGTGTCTGAGTAAGTATATACTTCTTTTTTATTCCTAAATGCTGAAGAAAAGTCTGTAGATGTGTGTTAGAGACATACATTTGTAAATATGTATTAGAGACTATTTACAAGAGTGTGTAATGACAGAAAAAGGCATAATGGCTTCAAACTGAAAGGGAGTAGGTTTTTGTTAGATAATAAGGAAGAAATACTTTACTGTGAAGATGGTGAGGCACTGGAGCAGGTTGCCCAGAGGAGTTGTGGATATCCTATCCCTCAAAGTGTTCAAGGCCAGATTGGATGGGGCTTTGAGCAGTCTGGTCTGTGGAAGGGTGTGCCTGCCCATGGCAGGGGGTTGGAACAATCCAATCCCCAACATTTTGTGATGCTAATAAAAGACAGAATATTCATCCCATGTCAAAAGCAGAGAGCACATGGCAGAATACTGCAGTGGTGATGATTTTGCCTAATGCAATAAGAGCTGCAAATCAAGTTTTCTGTAATAAGTATTTGAGGACCAGAGAGGAAATGAATCTAGAAAATCATGTTATTATCAGGTTCCCAAAATGTTCTATCTTCATCCCTATGTACGAGATGCTAAGTACTTTTTATATACCAGTGAAAATGAGAAAACTAATAAGTGTCTTTCCTTTTTCTTATAAGTGCCTTCTTGGCTGATCAAGCTGAATGTTACGTCCAGGCAATACAATGGATTTTGCATTATTATTACCATGGAGTTCAATCATGGAGCTGGTAAGAAAAAACATCTAAGGAGAAAGTGCTGAAAGACACCGTGATATTTCACCTTGTATGCTGGGAACATTTAATGTAGTTTGGTTTGTTCCTGATCTGTGAACACTGCTGTGCTCTAAGTCAAATAACTTAGGGATTTTTTTAACCTGCAGGTATTATCCTTATCATTATGCACCTTACCTGTCAGATATTCACAACATCAGTGAACTCAAAATCAAATTTGAACTTGGAAAACCTTTCATGCCATTTGAACAGCTTCTTGCTGTACTTCCAGCAGCTAGCAAAGATCTTCTACCTAAATGTTACCAGGTAAGATATAGAATTAAACTGCATTATCTATCTACTGCTTACTTGTTGTCTGCCTTATTTTATTTTACTTTATTCTTGGTGTTTTTACATGTCTTGTTAATTATATTCGATCTCTACATTTTAAGTGTGTGGTTAAATATTGTACTTGTTACTATATGTAGTGCATTGTAAAGTTAGTAATAAATTCAAAATTTTACATTTGCTAAGCAATTTCCAGCTAGGACAGTTAAGTGTTTCATTCCTGTACAGCACTGAATTGGTTTTAATGCCAACCTTCCTTTGTTGCTTCCTACAATTAGTGCTAAATTGCCTTTGATATCATCTCTATTGTATTTTCCTAGCACTTGATGACTAGTCAAGACTCTCCTATTATAGAATATTATCCACCTGATTTTAAAACTGACCTAAATGGTAAACAGCAGGAATGGGAAGCTGTAGTATTAATCCCGTTTATTGATGAGGTAAGTTCTTTCAGCATCTGCTGTCCATAAAAGCTGCATAATAAGACTGCTGAATTTCTTAATTAATCAACAGTTAGACATGCAATTAAGTGGAAGTTTAAATTAACACTGGATAAGACCACAAAAAATATTAATGTTTGCTGCTTGGGGAGTAAGTCTAGATTAAGTTACTACAAGTAAAGTTCATTTCGGATGGCAGAAGTCCTAAGTAAGGACTGTGGACTTGGTGTTGTCAATTTTTTTAATCAGCTATTCAAATATTGGGGCTCAGTTTCTTTGAGAAAAATGTTCTGTTCCTATGTCCATATAAAAATAGAGAACATCTGTAGGTAAAATCAAATTAATACTTGAAAAAAAAAGAAAGTATTTTTACAGGCAATCTCTTCACATAAACACCAGTAATAGGGAAGCATTAATGGAGAGCAGTAAAATAGTACTTTACTTTTTTATATAGGATAACAGTGTTAGACAAGGCTACCCTTTGGAAACAGGCTTGCAGAAAAGTGATTATTCTCCAAAGCCATTTCCTGGTAATTGTTCAGAGAGCATTTTTATCAGGGACATGAGAAAGGGTGAGGCTGCAACTGGACAAGGAGCACGTGGGTATCTGGATTTCTCAGGTTACTTTCCCAGTGTAGTTTTTTCTAAGCTAGTTTTTGTTTCCAGTTTCACATGTGCTAATTCCTCTAAAATTTAGAAACGACTGCTGCAGGCCATGGAATCCTGTAATAAGGGCCTAAAAGAAGAGGAGAAACGAAGAAACACTCACAGTGCTTGCTTAATGTACTGGTATGACAAAGATGCTGAGTTCCAGTACCTGTCACCATGGCCAGAGAAATTCCCTGCAATAGAACGATGTCACACAAGGTAATGCTGGAGTAACTATTTTAGAGCAGGCTAGAAGTAGTTAGACTACTTTTACTAACATTTTAACCAAACCTTGCATATGCCAATATGTAAACTGAGAAACTAAAAATACTTAATTAGGTGTTGCCTGCTTTGCATGACATAGTAAAAGTATTTGTCCCTTCAGATGTTACTTTGCAAAACAGATGAACCAGTGCTAAGTCATCAACAACAATCTAGAGAATTACTAAACTTTGTATGACAGAGGATGAAAGACTGGTACAAATATCTGATAAATAGTCATCATTTACTGACAGGCTAAATCCAGAGTTTTTTAAAAAATGTAAGCATTTGGATCCAGTGCAGAGAATTAAACACAAATTTGTTCTTCACCTTCTTCTCACTGAAAATAGCCAGCTTTATTTCACACAGACTGAAGATGAAATGGAAACATAAGCTTAATAGTAGTCAAAGCAGTGTAGGGGAGGAATGCCTGTTGCTGGATTACCGTCGGTAAAGAATGGACAGTTGTGAAGATGAATGATACCAAATAGAACCATTGCTAGTTAGAATTGGGTAGTTACAATTTTTTAAAATAGTGAGTTTGGCATATATCCTAAAGTTTTGTCTTTTACCTAATGAATAGTCTCTTTGCAGCAATAGCATAGGTTTTTTATAGTCCTTTCTATATATTCCAAGTGACATAAATTAGATGCTGGAAAGCAAAGAGTTTGTCAATTAATGAGTGAATGAATAATGAATTTTTCTAGAACTGAAGGTCAATCTGCATGAGGAAATGTTGTGCAACTTCTTTTTTAGGTATAAAACAATACCTTTGGATGCTTGGCATGTAGAAATAATGCACAATAAGATAACTAAAATCAACAAGAATGCATTATATTTTTGTGGATTTCCTACTTTAAAGCACATTAAACATAAGGTAAAAGATTTTTCCCTTCCAACATTTCAATTGTATTTAATATATAACTATGTAAGAGCTCAGGTTTTATGTGCTGTTTTGTTTTTACCCAGTTCTATCTTAAAAAAAGTGGTGTACAAGTGTTTCAGCAAAGCAGCCATGGAGAGAACATGATGTTAGAAATCATAGCTGACGAGAACTCAAAAGACCAAGTAAGTATTCAGCTCCTAACAAAAGCCCAAAACCTAACAAAAAAAAAAAAAATCAAATCAAATATCAAATATATTTTAGTAAAACAAAATGAGTTTTTTATTCTGCAAGAAAACCTATTCTTTAACTACTGTAGTTTTTATTGCAAAACCAGCTTGAAAATACTGTAACAAAAATCTTTTAATATGTTAAACAACTGGTAATAAAACTTCTGGGTTTTTTCAGATGGTAGAAAATGTTGCCAGTTCGGTACTCGGAAAGCGAGTTTTTGTTAACTGGCCCCACCTTGAAGAAGCCAGAGTCACTGCAGTGTCAGATGGAGAAACCAAGTAAGAGTTATCTGATACACAGTTCTTTGTTGTCCTTTTGCCTTTTTTTTTCAAATAAATTTTGAAAATTTCAATTTCCTTGGGCTGCACAGAAATTTTGGTTTTATTGTAAAACTAACCACAAATTAGTCCAGTTGTAACAAAGTCTGCTTGGTGAAGAATGTTTAACATTGTTCTGAGGTTTGGTTGCCTCTGTAGAAATCTAGTCTTTCACTGTTTTGTTATAGATGTTGAAGCTTGGGAGACCACCTCCTTTTGAGGGGAAAAATGCATGCACAGAAATCCACACACTGAACATTTCAATACAATCCTCCTTTACAAAGAGCACATGTACTGGTATTTTTTATTAAAAACATGCTGTGTGGTCCATTGTGGAAGGGATAGAGAAAATAATGCTGCAAGTCTTCCACATCCTTAACAAGTAATTTCTAACTATTTTGAGTTTTACTCACAATTGGTTATGTCTAGGTTAATCTTATTTGGCTAAATTTCTTACCTGTCATAATATTCTCAAGGTTTTATTTGGAAGAACCACATGGCACACAGAAGCTTTACATGGGAAATGCAGTGCCCCCAACTAAAGTGGCTTATGTTGGAGATAAGGAGCAAAGCATGTGGGTAAAAGAAGTTCAAGGCATTTCAGAGCAGT
>VZTT01060771.1:0-18902 GCA_013400855.1 Buphagus erythrorhynchus
CGGGGAGCCCCTCACGCCACCGGGTGCCCCGTGCGGGGGCGAGGAGGGGGAGGCGGTGCCTCCCCTGCCCCGGGCGGCGCCGTGTGGGGAAGGGGCCCAAAGCGCCGCGCGGGCCCCGGGCCCGCCTGGTGTGTGCGAGCAGGCCCGGGCGGCGCGGGATGAGCCGGGCTGCGGCCTGGCCCCTGCTCCGGGGCGGCTCTCCCGCGAGTCACGGCCGCTCGCCGCGCTCCGTGTTCTGCGCGGTGGTTCCTGTACTGCCTGGCTGGATGTGAGAACAGCAGGTGCCTCTGAGCTTACCCCACTTTCGCTGTCTCTTAATTTTCTTGTTTCTCTCGCTATCACCCGTCTCCCCGCTCCCGGAAATAACGATTTAGTCGTGTTAAGTAAGGAGAGGTAGAATACATATAATACGATCCCACTTTTACTGTCTGAAAGTAGTTTTCTATAGGATTAGAGCAGGAAATGCAGTCTGTAACCATCTTGGAGAATCATAGGCATTGTTTAAAACACAGAAGATGAAATTACTAATATTAAATTACTTTTTAGATTAAGATAATATCAAATATATAACTGCCAAGCAGTAGTTGAGTGACGTGTAACATTATGGTCATAAATGATATAAAAATCCTATCTGTTGTACTTCTGTCACATCTTTGAGTTTGAGGCTATTGTGAAAGAGCTGATTGAGTGTGTGTTTCTTCATATAATACTGATTTCTGATTCCCTTTTGTAGACATGCCCTTGATGGAGTTATTTTTTAACTATTAACTCATTAGCAGCAAGTAAACAAGTAGGCAGACTTTGTACAGACCAAGCTTCTTCCTCCCACATCACCTCCCCCCTTTTGTGGGTACACTGTCCAGCATTTCATATTTACTTATGAGTTTGATAAACTAATTCTTCTTCTCTAAGCTGTATTTTAAAAGAGCATTATTTTTGTTGTGTGTCTAATTTGGAGGGATTGGTTTGTAACCCATTAGTTTTTATATGAAAATAGTCATGTTTGCTGTGTTTTTAGGCAAAGGAGATGAATTTGACTGTTTGTTAATCATGAAGTAAAAAGCAAGCACATGTGTCAAAAATATGTTAACATTTTAAAGGGACGTTTTTGGTCTTCAGCTTGCATGTACAACTATGGCATTGAGCCAACAAATAATTTTGTTTTCCTCATATGTATGTGAATTATGTGAATTATTCACCCTTTTTTTTGGAAAGATACAAATTAAATGTTTTTTTTTTCCAGAAGATCCCCAAATAACCCAACAAACTGCTAACTCTTGAAAATGGAAGTGATTCTTAAGTTGTCTTTTTTTATCCTTTGACATAAAAAGCCTATTTTCTTTAAGTTTGAATGCTGTTTTAAAAGATGAAGGATTCGTACAAGGTCTCCAAAGATTCAAAGATCTCAGTTTTTTTATTTTATGGATTTCTATTTAAAATGTGAAATTCATTATCTTTCTATATTTGAATATTTTCATGAGGAGGCAATCCATCTCTCGTAAAGCTGAACACTTTATAATAAAGTGATATTAAAGGAGGGGGATGAGCAAGACATCACTTTCTCTTAGCTTTAAGAATACATAAAAGGGTTAAGCACAATTTTTCTAGCTTTAATTTTGAGTTATCCTCAAAACAGAACAAAACTCATTACTCTTTACTTGCTTACAAAGCTTGGAAAAAAACTCATTTGCAGATAAAATATGGGAAAATTTCCTTAATTTCAGCCCGAAGATATGCTATACATTTTAGAGAGGAGCAAATACAGAAAGTTCAATAACAAGATTGTGATGATGATTACTTTTTTACTTTTTCTTGCCAGGTGAAAACTGTAAAAGTGTGAGGCTGACTGAAGAGAGAAATTAATTGTGCTGAAGTTAGTCCGGCTTCAACAATTAAAGGATATTTTTGGTACTTTTTAATTGAAGTGGAGGCGACTTTTTTTTTTATAAATAACCATGGCAGATGTGGATCCAGACACGTTGCTGGAATGGCTGCAGATGGGGCAGGGGGATGAAAGGGATATGCAGCTAATAGCACTGGAACAGCTCTGCATGCTGCTTCTGATGTCAGACAACGTGGATCGCTGTTTTGAAACGTAAGTAGTTCTGGCTTTCATTTGTGGAATGTTATTTTCCCCTTTCTGCAGCCGAGTGTAATATTTAACATTCCTAGAAACTTTTAGCCTCAAAAATGTTTTTACAAACTGAACTTCAGTTTAGATCACTGAAATCAAGTGTTTCTGTTAATGTCACATGAAGTACCCTTGTCTGATTAAAAATGTAGTGTTGTTTGGGTGATACACAGTGCCTGTTCTGACACAGGAGCTGATTGCAACTCTTAATACATTTCTTTAAATTAAATGATGTGGATTTGTGTGTGTGTGTGTGTGGAGGGTTGTTGGTTTTGGTTTTTTTTCAATTTGTTTCTTTTTTCTTTTGGGGGTGTTTTTTTTTGGTTTTGTTTTTCTTTTGTGTGTGTGTTTTGGTTTGGTTTTTTTTGGTAGAGAAAAACTTTTTTTGCACTAGGATTATAATGATCACCTTGATATATTTAAGCATCCATATTCTCACAGTACTTTTGTAAAGGGATATAGTAGCTTTTTTTGAGTTCTGTAAATCCAAGCAAAAATCACGAACAATAACCACTGTTCACACAAATATTTTGCCCTTTCTTTGGAGCATGTTGCTGTTCATGGCACCCTCCTTCTCAACTGCATTTGTGCACATCAAATAGCACAGTGTCTGCACTCAATCCTTTTTATATTTCTCGCAGCACAAAATGCTGATGTAATCACTTCTGTTACTTGAGTGTTGCTGTGCTTGTGTTACACTGCTTCCTGTGAGAGCCCACCACTAGTCTGGAAGAGGTAGTGAAAGTGTAAGCAATCACAACTTTTACTTTTTTAGTTGGTTTCTTCAGTTCTGATTTTCGTGCTCTCACCTCTCTTCCTTTCCATGATTTTTTTCATTGGTCTCTCCTTTCATAATAAAATATGTCTAGTGTTTTTCAGATACATTCTGCTTTTTAGGAGTATGGATTTTAGAAGCATTTGAGAAGGTAGCTGTCTGTTACACTGTTTAGTATTGTAACTCTGAAGGAAACAGTTTTTGGACTTGCCTCTTAGAAGCTGTTCTCATGACTACATTTATTACGGGAAATGTAGAATTCATACATCTCAAAAATTTGGATTTGTAGTAGTTGCAGAGCATTGAGCACAATTTTTTACAGAGCTTTAGAAGTTGAAGCTGCCTGTTCTTTGCCTTGGTGAGCTTACAGGTAAAATTTTGACTTGAAGACCCTTACTGCTGTGGTGAGATCCATTCGACTTCCCTGTCTATCCTCATACTACTGATACTGGTGGAGCCTCAGAATTGACCATTGTAGAAAAAAAACTCGGTAGTTAAAAATTAATTCTTCTGATGAATCTAGGTGAACTGCCTGCTTCAGGATATTCTGTTCTATACTGGTGTAGAATTAGACATAAGCGTTTTTAAGGTTATCTTCTGTGTATTTGAGAGTCAGGAATGAAATGTCAACTTTAAAAAATACAATACCAATTGTGGGTTTTATGCATCTTGTTTATTTCAATATAATGAAATTACTTTTATTTCAATATAAATGAATTAAATAGTCCAAATGCTTTTTTCTTCTGAAAGTGTATATGAGTGAACACTCTGTTATTGTGCTGTTGTGGTTTTAAAATTATTTATGTCTGAAAGAAGAAATATTTAAAATGTAATTTGGCATTTTAATTTTTCTTTTGAATTTTAGTGTAGTTTAATTTTACTAGTCTTGGAATTGTTTATTGCTATTAGTTATATGGTGATAAAACTTTTAAAGAAAATTTTCCATCTATGAAACTCAACAACTTTGAGCTGGACTTTTAAAACAGTTTCTTAAAGAATGAAATAGGGTGTTTTTCACAGCTTAGTTAGTTAGAGTAACTTTAAATATTAAGTATTAGTCCACTTCTACATAAGAAATTACTTGCTTTTGTGATATAAGCTAAGAAAAAAATCCATCATTTTAGTGAAGTACACCTGGTGATTAAAAGCTTCATGTGGTGAGGGCTGGCAAAGCTGTGAAACAAGACCACATTAAGAACATTGCCATCAGTGGTATGCCCCATCTCTAAAACCACAACACAGTTTCCATCGTGCTTTCTTAAGGAGTTAAGGGCAGTACACAATCTTACTTAGCAAAGAAATCACAAAGTTGAATAGAAAAAAGAAGTATTGAAATGTTGGATTCAGAATCTTGCACTTCATTTTTGCACTAAAGTAACAGGGTTGCTTTGCAGATGTGTTCTGAAGGAAATGATACAGCTAATGATAAAAGTAATTATTTGCTTTTGTACAAGAGTAATGGATATAGAAAGTAGTGTTTCAGGTCAGCTCCAAACCAGAAGCAGGTACACGTGCAGGGTGGTGTATTTCATAATGTTCTTGCAGAGTTCTGGCAGCATCGCAGCAGATTCCGGGTTATGCAGCTGATTAACAGGTAGTGCTGCCAAATAATTGATGTTTCTTTACTTCTTCCCAGATTTACATACTACATCCAATTAAATTATTTTGAAGTTACTCATATGTTAACATTACAAAAATCAGTGGCATATTCATCTTCTGGTGATAATGAGTCACAGACACTGCTAGTCACTTGGCATTGAAGAGTGCTAACATTTTACCAGCAGCAAAAGCCACTAGCTTGAACAACAGAAACTTAATGAATGAGGAGAAATAGCTTTGTTAAGTAGTTAAGTTGGAGTAAAACAGCAAAACTGTTGTGATTATAAGTGTTTGTCCCAAATTGTAGTTAAATTGTGCCCTATTAAATCCACTCGAACAGGAGTTTAAAGAATGCATTTAATACAAACTTAACTGAGATGATGGTCTTTTTTTTGTCTTTTAAATTACCTGTAACAGTTTAAATGTATGTCGAGGCTCCTAGTAGCAATCTCGTGTTATAAATGTAGCCCTTCTCTGCATAGGTGTTTCAATTTATTCTTTTTTCACCTAGTGTGATTGTTTCACTTTTTTTGGTGAAATAAAATTAGAGCTCTTAAAAAGCTCTTCTGGTCGGGCTTTTTGTTGCTGTCTGTCAGAGTAAAAGTACTTTACAGCAATTAATTACAATGAAAATTTGTAGATTAAGGCACTAGTATAACAAAGTAAGGCCTGCTTAAAACCTTTTTGACACAGTGGATGAAATAGGCTTTATTGATGCTCAGAAGGAGGAAACATCTTCCTCTTTGGCTCTTCTGTAAGTTACCTCTGTATATTTGGCATTAACAGATTTGATAAGCAAAAAATGATCAGGAGTTATCAGCTCATTTGATAAATAAAAACAAATTGCACAAAGGGTCATATGTTAGGGTTCTAATGTGTAAAATAGAAATCCTTTCAGTTTATTTTTTAGATCAAACATGTTTACTTTAATTTACACTAAACCTTTTTGTTTCCAAAGTAGCTATTCACTAGGGGAAAAGTATGTATCTTCATCTTGAATTTGCTAACAAGTATAAGAAGAAATTCTAGTGAATCAAAGACTGTTGATGTGAGCTAGTGAGACTGTTAAGAGTAATGTGGAACAGTTTAGTTTTACCTCCAGCTGCTTAAAACTACATTCTCCTGTCTTTATCATGATTGTGAAACTCCAGTAAATCAAAATTAGATGTATAGAGAAAAACAATTTTTCCTTTAGAGATAGGGATAGGAATCCACAGTGCTGATTTCTCAGGAATATATTTATAATCTGGGCTGCCTTTACAAACTGTCTTTGTAATTCATACAGTAAAGTGCCCTTTAACAGGTCTGACAATTGTGGAAAAACTAACAGGCTGAGAGAGCAGCTCTGTTGGTATCAAGGTGATTTCACCTTTTGTGTCCTACAGATTTGCTAGTTTTGTTATTTTAAGGAAAAAATAAAGTCAGATTATTGTTACACTTTTGTTTTGAAGTGAAGCAGTGAGTAAATTAGAGTAAGTATTGCTGTCAACAATAGACTACAGTTTTCATGATTTTAAACCCTGAAAAGCATATGTTCTTAATAAATTATTGGTTTGCACTAATACAGACGTCTCTCCCAAATGAAATTTTGTAACCTTTTAAGTGGCAAGTCCCATGTGATTCCTAGTAAGCTTTTTTCTTTTAGTGAAGGCAGAGGTTATGGCAGCAGTGAAATACCTGCACTGGAGTAATTTACTCTGTGGCGTCCAATATGGTGGGATCTTCAGCATCCTATAGAGTGGTTTTCTGAGATGGAAGTAGGGGTGGGCTCTATATTTTTCAGGGAGCAGTCTTGTTACAACATATTGTTTAGAATTATTCCTGATTTTTAGGGTTTTTTTTTTTCAACTATAAGAATTTTAAAATACTAATGTCTTTCTGGTTGCTCTTTGTAAATGGGAATTGTGGCCTCATTGTCACTGATAGTGTGGAGATTAATTAACCTTGTCTAGTTATTTTGAGAATATTAATGGTTGCAAAGGTCAGAAGGGAAGATTAAGTCTAAATTGACATCCATTCTTCTGTCCTGGCCCTTATATTTTGTATGGTTATTACTGGATTGAGCATCTTGTTTGATACAAGCATAATGTGTAGCTAATGCTTCTGAGAGGGCATCCTACTTAATTTTACCCTCTCTTTTGCTATTAAATCTGCTGCCTAAGTTGTCTTTGTTGAAATTTGCTTGCTCTTTTCCATAAGAATTTTCCAGTCTGATGAATTTTAGACAGCAGTCAGTTAACCTTTTCCTGTTTAGATTAAAAGGCATTACTGTTCTTACTGTGAATGTACCTGCACACAAAGATTTCATCAGCTTTTGGTCTTCCTCCCCTTCTCTAGTTCTTCAGTTTACAAATTCTTCAGAAATACTTTCCAGTGTTGCCTTCATCCATGCTGTTTATAGTAGTGCTTTTGACTTACTGTTAAACATGCCAAGTTGAGTTAGATGTTTCCAAAACTTATTACAGTAAGTGTGGTTTTAGTTATGTCTTCAGAGTCGCTTTCAAGGATATGAGTGCTTGCTGCTTAGCTATGGCTTGATGTATTACCTAGGCTAAGATCTGTAACTTGGCATTTGTGTGTGTTAAAACACATTTTGTTTAAATGAGCCCGTGCCTCTGGGTATTCCAGACAACTCATCACATTGTCACTATTTACTAGTCTGGCATTTAAAATTTTTTTTCTAGTGGTATTGTCAAGTATCCTTTGTTTTGTTCAGAATTTTGTGTGTGAGATAAAACTGAAGTGATTCTTGCAAGTATTGTACAAAAGATGAGTGCAGAATGTTAAGGCATCAGGTTAATGACCTTTTGAAAGTGTTACCTCCTAACAGATTGGATGAGACCAATAAAAGATGTTGCAGGAATTTCAAATTGCGAGCTTCCTTTGGCTACTGGTCAAGTGATTTTTAATATTGGCCTCTTAAGAAGAGGTATAGATAGCACAGATGTTAAGTAGATTGCTAATAGGGAAGTGGAAGTTTTCTTGTGTAAGTCAGTTCTTTTTTTGAGCACCTGGGAATGCAGTAGAAGCTAGAGGGAAGAAGTGCATATTTAGTCATACATAAAAAATCCTACTTTTTGTTTAAATTGCTTGTTTCCTTTTGAAATGTTGACAAATGTAATATGTACTCAAAGCATTATCTGTTTGCACAATTGAGGTTGCTACTAGTGGAAATCATAGGCAGAAAGACCTGTAGTTTCACATTCTTTAATTTATTCAGCTATTGTGTACTAAGTGTCTATAAAATATTTACAAAATGCTGGAGATTAGAGAACAAACATGTGGAATTATTACTCTGAGGTATGGCATAGTTTTTATAAGATGCTGAAAAATGCAAAAGGCAGCCTAACACATCCTTTATAAATTCAGGAATAATGCAAATGATAATTTATTTAGAAATACAGAAATTACCGCTCCTGTGGAAGCTGTTTCCTCATATGGATTTTCCTTATTTTTCATTTTACACAACTGATATTTATTGAATGTGTAGTTGAATACTAAATGTCCAATACTAATTGTTTTCCTGCATAATAATGAACTCTCAGAAGAGGTTTCAGCTCTGTCATTTATTTAGCTAGAAGAAAGTTTGAAAGTATTTTTAAATGTCAAGTTTGAATTCTAAATTAATTTCTTTTAATTTCTAATAAAGTGGAGTTTCTACTGGAATGAATACAGGATGGAATTGTTAATTCTCCATCTTAATTTTACTGGCCTGGGCTACGATTGCAATTAAGAGTAGAGATTCAGAGTTATGCAAGTTTTAATGTTTTGCAAGTCTGGTAAAAGTCCCTAAATTGCCAGTTAATTTTTAGTTGCTTTTTCCTTGTACCTTTAAAATACAGTATGGTGTGTCTAAAGTCTTATACATGAGTGATGTTTTCTGGGCTTCATATGTATTGTAACAGTGTTATATGAAAACAGTACAAAATGTGTTTTGGTGATGAATCCAGAAGAATACATACAGGCAGTGCAGGTGTGTGGGTTCTCTTGTGCATGGTCTTGATTACTATGTTGTTGGTTTTGGTACATATGTGGGAACAAAACAGTCTTCCAGCAAAAGAAACAATAAAAAGTTTGGGAAAGTCTGAGATCTCTTCCCATAGAAAGAACTACAGAAAGGAAAAAAATAATCAGAAATGAGTTGAAACTACTTTTGCTTTAAGAAAAATCAGTTGTGCAGGATGTTCTTCAAAGTTTCAAAGTTGTGTGATGTGTTGTTGTATCTGTTTATCTGGTATATTTTTCCTCAAAAACTGTTACTAATGAGAGTTAACTTCAGTATTTTAGTTTGTATTTTAAATTATTATATATTAAGTAGTGTAACACATATAATTCCTTATTTTCTCACTTTTAACTGGTCTCAGCAGATGGTATGCATTAAAGATCCAGCTATTGCTGGCAGGCAGTTGAGCTTGGTTTTCTGCCACAAGTCACATGTCTTGGACCAGGCTGCTTCACTGAAGGCTTTGTCACATGCCAGGGGCTCCGCATCAACTGAATCCAGTGGTTACTTTGGAATTGAGTAACACACCCTAATGCTAGCAGTAGTTCTTAACTGTTTTGGGAATGAACTGAACTGGTCTTTTTTCTTTCTTTAAGTTATTTTTTTCAAGCACGGCAGTAGTGTAGTCTTCACTATTACTGTTTCTGTTTTAGCTAAGGATTTTAAGTGCGTTAAAATATGAAATGTAATTACAGAAAAGAGTTTACAGTGCCTATTTTTACTTCCTTCATATCTTTTTACATTGGCAAGCTGTAAAATCAGCTGAGTCACTTCATTAGAGTTTAAGGGATTAGCATTGGCAGGAGATTACTGCTGGTAGCTATTTAAGAATTTTGTATCCCTATGGATATTTCTGTTCCTAAAGAGGTGGGTGTGTGTATAAAGGTTCAGAAGTGTGTCAGCATATGGAGTTATGCTGATTATAGTGCTGTAAGTTCTGTACTAATATAACTATACTGACAAATTTTCTTAGCTTTTTTTCTGACATCAAGATGATTATGATATTTAGAAAATGTTTTTAGATTAAGTATATTTTTTGCAGAGAAAGAATGCATATTAAATAATTTGTGTATTATGCTCTTTACAACCTAATAACTCATTTTAACACTGAAAATCTAAATATATTTATTTAAATAGAAATCATACAGAATCAGCACTTTTTAATGTAGTTGACTTCTCAATGTCAGTACAGGAAACAGAATGCTCTAGTACCCTAATCTTCATAGATTATAATACAGATGAGAAATACTGATAAGGAATATTGCCTCTTTTGGACAAACCTATCTTTCAGCAAGATCTTTGAAACATGGTGGGTGGAAAACTTGGAAGATAGTAATAACAGCAGCTCTTCTCCTGGAAGTACAGGAATGAAGTTGGGTGGACAGTGAGAGCTACAAGACTTAAAGCAACTAGCAAGAGCTCTAGTATGGGTTGTAGAGTAACCTCATTAACTTGAAATCGGTCTTTCACTAAGGAGTAACACGGAGTGACCTCATTAATTCACTAAGTAGTCCCTAATCACTCTTCTAAAGTAGACATTTGAAGTACTTTGGGAAGTGCCCAATGTGATGTTAATACAGCTCCCTA
This sequence comes from Buphagus erythrorhynchus, assembly GCA_013400855.1. Classification (NCBI taxonomy): domain Eukaryota; kingdom Metazoa; phylum Chordata; class Aves; order Passeriformes; family Sturnidae; genus Buphagus; species Buphagus erythrorhynchus. Next base: position 10,096 of record VZTT01060771.1, read on the forward strand.
GAAATAAAAATCTGAAAAGATTTTCCTTTCATTTTCATGTTTATTAGAAGAAGAACCTAAATAGAAACCTGAACTTGAGGTACCTATTTGCCATTATTTTCTGATTTGAAAGAATAAACACTATTAAAGAAAACTCACCACTATCTTTTTGCTTGTTTCACTGCATATAGGTCATTGTGAACAGTGATTCCTCGCCTACAACTTCAGGAATTTTACTGTCATAGTTTTTTTTTTTTTCTGAGATATATTATTTTTGGTTAATATATGGTCTGGATAAAAGCAACATGTGGACCCGGTTTTGATACTGGGATGATTTAGAAATTGTGCACTTAGCTTTTTTTTTTTTCCTTGGTAGGTGTTGATGCTAGCAGTAATGGCAGGTTTATTGGTGTATTTTTCTTTTGGAAATCAAAAGCATCATTTGTCAGTAGATGGAAGTGTACTAAAAGCTGACCATTGGTTGCTATCCTGTCACATCAGTTCATTCAGTGCTGTAGCTCTGACCTCAGTTTCTCTTCTATCCCAGGAAGTTTTGACAGCCTTGTTTTTCCCATGTTTTCTAAGGGTGAGTCCAGTGTTCAGCCTTTGTCTGTTTTATGGACACTTCTGGAATGCTTTGATTTACACCTGTCAAAATACATTTTATTTCTGAGCATAGCCTTAGTTGGAACAGCAGTAAGGTCTGTATTACTAAAGTGCCCTAATCTTCCTCAGCCAATATTAGAAGCATTTTTAGGTCCTTTTGATCTGTTTTGGCCTGCCTAAGAAAGCTAGTAAGGATTTACCTTGGAATTATATTGTAATAGTGATGCATACATAACATGATATGTCTGATTCACTCTTTGGTTCCTGCTGGTGTTGACTGTATTTGCTTACTTGGTGCTTCAATAAAAAGAGGGGCTGGTCCTGAGAAGGTGCTATGCTTGGCCTGTTTGCTAGAATTGCTTCTAGGTGAGCAGTGGGTTTCTCTTCCCTCTGCTGCCTTTGCTTATGCTTTAGTGCCTTTACTTGGGATTGGATTGAGTGAAGACTCAAGGGCTACTCTGAAAACTTATTTTCACAATTTTGAGGCATAAAGACCATCCACTGAATAAGGGCAACACTTTCCCTCTCTTTTTATTGGTCAAATACCTGCACAGAGAAATCCCTAGTGGAGCTGCCTGAACAGAAGGGAGAGATGTACTTTGGGCATTTGCTATATGGCTCCGATGGTGTTGCACCCCATCCTGTTGTGGGGCTGGTGTTCCCACCTACCCCTGTTAGTTCTTTCTCTGGCATTACTCATACAGACACATTCTTCTCCCTGAGACAATGTAGAGCTGATGCTCATAGTTTCAACCACAGGAGATCCATGTCATCACTTAGTGCAAATTTGGGGATTAAAGGGTGATCACTATAAAGCTGACCAGTGTCTTTTTGTTTGTATGCAGTTACCGATAGAAAAGTTAGCTACAGCCTAAAGACTGAAGTCCTTCAAAAAGACAGCTAGGCAATTTTATTCTGTAATTGTTTAGCCACCTGTTTGAGAATATCATGACTGGAGCACCAGGGATGTGTCCATATATCCTTCTTGCCTGCTGTCACAGGCTATTGATCTAGACTGTGTGTGAATGACAGAACTGGTAGTTCTGATTCTTGTTTTCAGGAACTTTACATGCTGATAAGGTCTGAGGGGACTTCAACAAGCCAAAAGAATCTGAATTTATCTGTATGGTCTGTGTGTGCTTGTGGGTGTAATCTGTATCTTCAGAGGAGACTCCACAACCATTCTGCTTGTAATTGCCAAGTCACTCTCCATGGCTCCATAAAAAGTCATTGCAATCCGAAGTTACTGGAAAAGGAAACATTGAACCCATCTATAAAGGTAGAAAAGAGGACCCTGGAAACTACTGCTCAGTCAGCCTCACCTCTGTGCCTGGGAAGGTCATGGAACAGATCCTCCTAGAAGCTGTGCTGAGGCACACGGTGAACAAGGAGGTGGTTTGAGAGAGTCAGCACAGCTTCACCCAGGGCAAGCCCTGCCTGACTAACGCTGTGGCCTTCTGTGATGGGGTGACTCTGTCAGTGCACAGGGGAAGGGCTGCAGTTGTCATTTATCTGGACTTTTGTAAAGCCTTGGACAGGCTTCCTCCTGACATCATTCTCTCTAAATTGGCGAGAGAAGGATTTGCTGGGTGGACTGTTAGATGGATTAGAAATTGGTTGAATGGTCACATGCAGAGGATTGTGGTCAATAGCTCAGAGTCCTGATGGACATCAGTGACAAGTGGTATCCCTCAGCGATCTGTTTTGGGAGCAGTGTTATTTAATATCTCCGTTAATGTCATAGACAGAGATTGAGTGTGCCCTCAGCAAATTTGCAGATGACACCAAGCTGAGTGGTGTGGCTGACACACTTGAAGAGTGGGATACTTTCCAGGGGGATGAACAAGGTTGAGAAGTGGGCACATGAGATTCTCATGAGTTTTATCAAGGTCAAGTGCTGGTGCTGCACTTGGATTGGGACAAACCTTGGTATCGACACAGGCTGGGGATGGACAGATGGAGAGCAGCCCTGCCCAGAAGGACTTGGGGGTGCTGCTGGAGGAGAGGCTGGACATGACCCAGCCATGGGCACTCCCAGCCCAGAGAGCCAAGTGTGTCCTGGGCTGCATCCAAAGCAGTGTGTGCAGCAGGGCCAGGGAGGGGATTCTGCCCCTCTGCTCTGCTCTGCTCTGAGACCCCATCTGCAGTGCTGCATCCAGCTCTGGGGTGCCAGCATAGGAAGGACATGGACCTGCTGGAGAGACTCCAGAGGAGGCCACCAAGATGTCAGAGGGATGGAGCATCTCTGCTACAAGGAAGGACTGAGAAAACTGAGATTGTTCAGTCTGCAGAAGAGAAGACTTAGGGGTGACCTAATAATGGGCTTCCAATAGCTGAACCTACAAGAAAGCTGGGGAGGGACTTTTTACAAGAGCATGTGGTGACAGGACAAGGTTACTGTAGTGGGTTGACCTTGGCTAGATGCTAGGTACCCACCAAAGCCACCCTGTTGTTCCCCTCTGCAACTGGACAAGAGAGCGAGAATATAATGAAGAGTTCATGGTTGAGATAAGGTGTGGGAGAGAGATCACTCACTAAATATTGTCATAGGAAAGCCAAAGTTGGATTGGGAATATTAACTGAATTTATTACTAACAGTATCAAAGCAGAATAATGAGAAAGAAAATAAATCTTAAAAACACCTTTTCCCCTACCCTTTTTTACTTCCCAATCTCTACTTCCTCCCCCACCAGTAGTGCAGGGAGATGGGGAATGGGGGTTACAGTCAGTTTATCACTCCTTGTTCCTGCTGCTGCTCAGGAAGAAGTTCTTCCCCTGCTCCTGTGTAGGGTTCCTCCCATAGGTGATGGTCCTCCAGAAACTTCTCCAATGTGAGTCCATCCCATGGCCAACAATTCTCCACAAACTGCTGCAGTGTGGGTCACTCTTCCATGGGGTGCGGTCCTTCAGGCACAGCCTGCTCCAGCATGAGTTTCCCCTGGGTTTGCAACCTTCTCTTGTGCATCCATCTGCTCCAGTCTGGGTCTCCTCCCAGTGGGCTGCAGATGGATCTCTGCATCCACATGGTCCTCCATGGGCTGCAGGGGAATCTCAGCTCCAGCACTTCCTGCCCCTTCTCCACCTTGGTGTCTGCAGAGCTGTTCCTCTCACATGTTCTCACCCTGCTCTTCTCTGGCCACGATTACATCTGTGCAATAACTTTCTTTTCTTTTCCTTTTTAAATATGTTATCACAGAAGTGTTACCACCATTCCCGATTGACTCAGCCTTGGTGAGCAGCAGGGCCATCCTGGAGCCACCTGGCATTGGCTCTGCAGGACATGGGGGAAGCTTCTGGCAGCTTCTTATAGAAGCCACCCTTGTAGCTCCCTCTGCTACCAAAACCTGGCCATGCAAACCCGATATAGTTCCCCAGAGAAGCTTTGGATGCCTTGTCCTTGGAAGTGTCCAAGGCAAGGTTGAGCTGTGAGCAACCTGGTCTAGTGAAAGGTGTCCCTGCCCAGGGTGGGAGTGGTGGAACTGAATGCTCTTTAAGGTTTCTTTCAACTCAGGCCATTCTATGATTCTGTGATGAAGCCTGGTTTTCTTACGGGAAGACTGGAAATCATTCCTCTAAGTCAGAAAACAAATGTACTGACATCAAGTGGAGATAGTTCTGTACCTGCTGATTGAAAAGGTGGTCTCTGATTAGTGTAGCTAGAGGTTCTGGCAGAAAGGCTAAAAAACCCTCAACCCTGAAGTCTGTGCTAGAGAACTGCGCTTTTATAAGGACAGCATTGCTGATACAGTGCACTGGCATTTGTGTGCTGACAAAGAATTCAATATAAATGATATGCTCTGAGTAACTTAGTATTTTACTGTATCTGCTGGGTAATTGGCTCTGGTGGATAAGTGTTTTAAGGACAGGAATTTAAATTTTTAAAATTCCCTTTAAAAAAAAATACAGCCGAGTTCCTTTTGTGCTGTGTTTCTTTATAAGCTGTTAAATCATAGAAAAAAATGTAAGTTTTAGATTTGCTAAGTATGGCTTTTAACTTCCTGCAGCTGTGTGGCCATCTAAGAAAAATGGTGTACTACTCTTGCTAGTATTAAAATAGACAGTGGAACTCCTTACCTTCCACTTGGTTATACTTGGTTTGTTTGGGGCTTTTTAAGATTTGTGTTTATTGGATTTTTTTTCTTGCAACATAGTTTGAAGAACATTGTTTGTACGTGTTTTAGTGATCTGCCTGGTGTTGCATAAAATTCAATATAAAAGATTCAACACCAAAATCCTTGAATACATTGTCTGCTTTAAATTTTATGTACTGAAATGCTTCTTGTGTTAGCATTTAGTGGTCATCTAATAATGAGTACAAATTTCAGACCTTTTTTTTCCCCCAGTGGATAATGTCTAAAATGCAAAGTTACTGTATAAACCCTTCTTAAAGATGTAGAGTTAAATAACAAATTTCTTAAGAACAACAGACAGTATAGGCTGGATAGGCCAGTATAAATTTTACATATGTGATTGAGCTGTATTGAAGCTTCACTTACTAATTTGTCATTAAGTATTGTTGGGTAATGTATTTATTTTTCATGCTGCATTATTAGTTACTTCATAAAGCTTGGTAAGATCTTGAAGGAAACTATTACCATTCTGCTGTCCCAGGATTTAGTGTCTTTGTGTGAATCATTGCATACCAGATGGGATACTGAATGACCTCTCAATCTTCAGAATGATTCATCAACAAGTACTTCACCTGTCTTCCAGACTAAAAAACATGTTGTTATTCTTTCTTTTTGGATTTAGAAAAGTTTTAGGCCATCTTTTGAAAACCAAAACCCTACTTGAAGGAAAAGTTGCAATATTTGCTTCCTGTAGATTTAGTCTGGTCTCCTACATCTTGGGTTGAGGTATCCACTCTTTTGACTACTGTCACAGCATATATCCCCTTGACTTAATTCCCCACCATCACCTTGGAAGTCTTTTACCACTGTGGTGAGCCATCAAAATGCTAAGTTATGCTAAATATGCTGTTGGAAGACAAATTGACTTAAAAATATAGCTCCATGTCTTAGAACTTTTGATCCAAATTGATCTTATCCACAGCTGTTCTAATAATGAGAAGTATTATTTCAGTTTATATTCTGTAATGTCAGAGGTGTAGAAGGCAGACCATTGCAGCTTGCTTTTTTTTGTTTTGAAGTTTTGGGGATGTTCTTCACCATTCTTGGATATGGAAATGAGGCTAACAATAAAGAGGAGAGCCAGAGGCTAACTGGGAAATGGATGTGGAGAGAAAATGCAGTAGATGCAAGAGACGTTAATTAAATACGTTCTCAGTGTGATTAAGGGGGAAAAATGAGGCAGGGGATAGGAGAGGAGACTGAAATAGGACAAAAAGACAAGGGAAATAACATAGGGAAGAAGGACCACTCAAAATCAAATTGTGTATTAAACCCAAAATCTTTAGTCTTTGTATATAAAATTTCATGATTAAGTAGCTAGTAATCATCATGAACCTTGAAGCACTGTTAAGAAAACATGCATTCTGTTTGGTGATATGAGGTTAATTCCTTGAAAAAAACCCCAAAAAGATAAATTTTTCCCCTGTATGATGGTAGAATTTCAAGAGTATCTTTTTCTGCTGGCTTCTTAATGGAACATCTTTTCAGATTACCTATTTGAATTTTCATATGTGTATGAGATGCAATGTTTTAAGTGAATGTTCTGAACCAACTATGAACAAGTTGAGCCAATGATGTGTGCATGGAAAGCGTTAACATGGAAGTGTATGAAATTGCTTAATGTAAAGAAGTGTGCATAGCATAGTAGTAATGTGTTGTGGTTTTTTTCCTGCAGATGCCCTCCTCGAACTTTTTTGCCAGCACTGTGCAAAATTTTTCTTGATGAAAGTGCTCCAGACAATGTACTGGAAGTAACAGCTCGTGCCATAACATATTACCTGGATGTATCAGCTGAATGCACCCGTAGGATTGTGGGAGTGGATGGAGCTATCAAAGCACTTTGTAATCGTTTAGTAGTTGTTGAACTTAACAACAGAACGAGCAGAGATTTGGCTGAGCAATGTGTGAAGGTAAGTATACTTAAAAACCTCTTGTTTTTAAGAAGGAGTTGGATAATTTGCTAATTCCAAAGAGCATACTCATATTCCAATCCTATTTTTTTTTTATTAAAATGTGATGCAAAAACATAGTTGACCCTACTGCTTATCCTTATTGTCAATCTGGTGCTGTTCACAGCTCAATCTTCTGTAAAAAAAAGTATAGAAATAGAAACAAAAAATACTAGAAGAAATTTCCTGTTTATATTTTATTACTAGAATGCTAATAGAATGCCAAGGGCTATTTTTATGCTAACAAGGAAATTAAGAATTGCTCCAGATACAGATAAATTACCTGCTGTAAAAAAATTGTCTGCTGCCTTTTCAATAGCACTAGTTACAGCTCCCCTACACCCTTGTGAAGTTTTTAGAGAAATTTAGAAGACCCTTACAATCTCACATTTAAGGCATAACTCATGGCCATGTGGTAACATATAGTTGGAGTTCTTGATTTCCATGGCATCAGAATTTATGCATGTATTTCCTGTTTACTATTTCCAATTGACTCAGAAGTGCTTCACTGGGGTAACGGTGCTCTTACAAGTTTCAAAACTCTCAGTTGTGTATTTGTCCCAGGATGAGAGATTATTTCCTGTCTTCATGAACACCTATTGTGACCTTGCCTTTGGGGGATGTTCTTGTATTGGCTCCCATATTTTTGAAGAAAGCTGTAACTACTATGTAGTAGAGTACTGGAGGCTTTGGCCCCTTCTGAGTGTTAAGGAAGAGTGGGTTTTTTCTTTTTTCCTGTTATTTAATTTCTTAAGTAGTTCTGTAGATGAATAGAAGTATCTCACTATAGATATATATAACTGACTTTTTGTGTGTACTTCATTCAAATTAAATTTTTTTTTGGCATAGGTGTTAGAATTAATCTGTACCCGTGAGTCAGGAGCTGTGTTTGAAGCTGGAGGGTTGAACTGTGTTCTGACATTCATTCGTGACAGTGGACACCTTGTTCATAAAGATACTTTGCATTCAGCTATGGCTGTAGTATCCAGACTCTGTGGCAAAATGGAGCCTCAGGATTCGTCATTAGAGATCTGTGTGGAATCACTGTCTAGTTTATTAAAACACGAAGACCATCAGGTAATGTATTAGTTGGCTCAATGTGCTGTGAATTTAATTTTCAGTATGTTTAATAAAGGAATGACTAGGTAACTTTATACAGCCTCCCTAACTGTATGTTTATATAGAAGTTGTTGTATTTGGGTATTACGATTGTTTTATAGCTGTAATGCTAAGAGAATAAAAACACTGCATAGTGTTTAGCTCCAAGTGCTGGTGTTTGAATATAGTCTTATTTGACCTCTGCAAACTATATTGAAAAATATCCTGTAACTTTTTTCAGTGCATTTTGAGGCAGTTTCTGAAGTATTTATTGTCCTATGACTGTGCCTCAATCCCTGTAAAATTGAGCATAAGTAAGAGGCAAAGATGAATTTGGTTTGTGTTTCTTCTGCCAAGCTAAGAAAAGCAATGGAACCATCCTTAGTCAATGCTAAAGTATTACACTGGAAGCCAGCTTAAATGATACTAGTAGAAATGCAGCTCCACTTCTTTACTGCAGTTTTACTAATTTGAGATGAAGTAGTCCTTGTCAAATCTAGAAAATTAATCCCAGAGGAATTATCTTTCTACTAGTAGAGTCTTAGTATATCCTACTAATGCTCTGGAATAGCCATTTAGCCAAACAGATGCTGTAGCTTGGCCAGACTTCTTGTCCATACTCAGAACTGAGTCCCCATTTCACTCTGACCTCTGTCCTCATTCCTTTCTCTACGTGCACAGATCCAGCCTCCAGTGNTTTTTTAAAACATATCTTTAGATCTTAAAAATTTTAAGGGGGCTGACATACACTAGCCATTTCAGAAGAAGCTATCATGGTTTTTAGCCATTAAATAATTTTATTAGTACCCTAATCGTCTGAGACAAGGTAATCTTGAAATTCAAACCATTAAGTCTTTATTATTTTAACTGTTTCCTAATTTATAAGGTGTTAGAGAAAAGCAGTTGCTGGGGCTGTTAGAGATGCAAATGAGAGTTCAAATTAATTTAATTGTTCAGAAGTTAAGCTTAAAGATAAGCATGCTTAAGATGGGACCCAGATGATAGAAAATAAATCCGTACTGGTATCCTTGAGAAATAGGTTATG